>JAVQJD010004838.1:0-11814 GCA_036023655.1 Nannoperca australis
TAGCTGAAAGCTCTGGCTCCCATTCTACTTTTAGAGACTCTAGGAACTACAAGGAACCCTGCATTCTGAGAGCACAGTGCTCTAGTAGGGTGATAAGGTACTATGAGCTCTTTGAGATATGATGGTGCCTGACCATTAAGCGCTTTAAAGGTGAGGAGAAGGATTTTAAGTTATATTCTGCATTTTACAGGGAGCCAGTGTAGAGAAGCTAACACTGGAGAAATATGATCCCTTTTCCGTTTTTTTGTCAGTAAACGTGCTGCAGCGTTCTGGGTTAGCTTGAGTTTTAAGGGACTTATTGGAGCAGTCTGATAAAGCCCAGACATCATTTTTCTGCATCTTTTTGAGACAGGATGTGCCTGATTTTTGCAATGTTACGTAGGTGAAAAAAGGCAGTCCTTGAAGTTTGTTTAATGTGGGAGGACATATCCTGATTAAAGATAACTCCGAGATTCCCTACAGTGTCACTGGAGGCCAGGGCAATGCCTTCTAGAGAAACTATATCTTTATTATCTAAAGATGTGTTTTGGAGGTCCAAGTACAATAACTTTTATTTTGTCTGAGTTCAGACAGAAAAGAAAATTGCAGGTCATCCAGGTTTTTATGTCCTTGAGGCTACTTGAAGTTTAGCTAATTGATTGGTTTTGTCTGGCTTGATCGATAAATATAATTGGGTATCATCTGCATAACAATGACAATTTATGGAGTGCTTCCTAATAATATTGCCTAATGGAAGCCTATACAAGGTGAATATAATTGGTCCAACCACAGAACCTTGTGGAACTCTGTGACTAACTTTTGCATGCATAGATGATTTATCATTAACATGTACAAACTTTACAACTCTCTTACTCTTATTTTCATAATTTCCCCATCATTATAACGTTATATATTATATACTCAACTTTATTGCTGATATCTCTGCTAGACACAGTACACAGAGGCCAGGGCAACCAAATTAGTGAGAACCACAAGTGTCATGGAAATAGAAATAAAGTATTCCATTGATTAATAACTAAGTGTACAATAAAAAAAAGGCATTATTAAAATAATTTACAAATGAAATATAAATCCACTAATAAATAGTTCAAATTAAAAAGGGATTTACAAAAACAACATAAAACAGTCAATAAGTAAATCATTTAAATTACATGAATGAATCCATAAATAAATAATGGGATTTAAAAATCTATTTGAAAATGCAGTTTAAAAAGAGAAATTAATTACTGGATTCACAAATTGAATTAAGAATACATATGTTAATCAGGCATTTAAAAGGGCAATTTCCTTTCCGTTTGCATTGCCATTTCCCCGCTGCTTTTCCTTTTTCCATTAGCTATTCGATTTGCTTAGTCATTTAGCTTCTTCCTTTAGCCTCTCCATTTAGCCTTTCCATGACACTTTGGGCCTTGAGTTGGTAAAATGAGGTAAAACAATGCAAATTAGCATTGCCGAAACAAGCCAATTCGTAGCTTCCATTTCAGCAGTTTTCAGAAATCCAATAAAGGTTTAAAAAAATTGAAAATGGTTTCCAGACAGTGTTAAGGCATTACCTAACATGTCTAGCATGCTTTCCCAACAGTAAGAGGAGCAACAAACAGAGCTCAGTGCTCAGCACTGTAATTTAAGTTTCCCTTAACTTTCCCCTTAACTGGAAGCTGTGAATTGGAAGTGTCTTGCTAGGGTGGGTGCTGTTTTCCATGACACTTGTGGTCCCCCATACAAAATGAGCCTTCAGACAGATCACAGTTTAATTTTATTATCTGCAGCTCCTATTAGGAATTGAAAACAAATTATTTACCCAAACTTTCCTGGTTCCGCTCATATATGACAGAACACAAATAGTAATTGGTGTCTTCCTGTTTAAAGGTTAAATGTGGTGCCCCACATAGGTCAGTACTTGGTCCACTTTTGTTTTCTGTTTTCATGCAGCCACTTGGTCACAAAAATACATCTGTAACAGCCATTTAGGCCATTGTTGGATTATTTGCATTGGTTACCAATACAAGCCACAGTTATTTTCAAAATGCACTGGCTCCCCTCCTTCTATTACATCTTCAATCTTATTATGGAGTGTAATTACCTGTAACCGTTCCTTTAGTTCACAAAATAATCTGGGCATAGAATCCCAAAACTTTGAAAAAAATATTCTTTTAAAATGTATTCAACTTCACTGTTGACTGCATTCAATTTTTTTTGTCTACAGTCTATGTGAATGTACAGTGGGTATGGAAACTATTCAGAACCCTTTAAATGTTTTACTTGCAGCCATTTGCTAAAATCGAAAATGTTCATTTTATTTCTCATTAATGTACACTCAGCACCCCATCTTGACAGAAAAAAACTGAAATATCACATGGTCATAAGTATTCAGATCCTTTGCTGTGACACTCATTTTTAACTCACATGCTGTCCATTTCTTCTGATTCTCCTTGAGATGGTTCTATGCCTTCATTGGAGTCCAGCTGTGTTTAATTAAACTGATTGGACTTGATTAGGAAAGGCACACATCTGTCTATATAAGACCTTACAGCTTACAGTGCATGTCAGAGCAAATGAGAATCATGAGGTCGAAGGAACTGCCCAAGGAGCTCAGAGACAGAACTGTGGCAAGGCACAGATCTGGCCGAGGTTACAAAAGAATTTTTGCAGCACTCAAGGTTCCTAAGAGCACAGTGGCCACAGTGGCAATAAAACAAAGAGTGAAAAGCTTTCTGTACCCACTGTAAACCAACATACAATCACATGACATGTGGCTTCAAAGACAGCTTAATTTAAGGGCTGCTAGTTTTTAAAGTTAAATATGTTCTCGTGCCATTATGAATGTGCAGAAGTACTGCTCCACAGAATGATCAAGTATTTTGTCCTGTATTTTAATCACCTTCACCAGCAACACTGAACAAAACAGACAACATGCATGGTACATTTTCAGGTCTTTGTTATCCTTCTGTGCATTTGAAATAGCAGCATTTATTGAGGTCCAGTTCTTTATTGTATTTGTTATCAGCAGCACTGATGCAAAAGGAAGGACTACTGTAAGGTCAGCACTTTGAGAGCTTCACTTATTGTTTTATCATAGTCCATAACTCTACATAATGTGTCCCTGTGACCTTAAAGTGCGGAGCTTATGAAATCAGCAATGGCATACATATTGATAATGCTTCATTCAGATGCTGTTTCTTTCAAACATTACATTGTAATTATGTCCGGCAATCAGTATTGATAACCTGGTGCGGCTGTGCACGCTCCGCCAGTAGTAATACAATTTGAAGCCAGGCGGAAGAGAAGGGTAATCAAATCATAGGACTGGAACAGGATGCCTGGGAGCTAACCAGGGAGAGCCAGAGAGGACACCTGAGCTCTCCAAGATGGTTATTCACTGGGAAACAGATCCTGCTTAAAAGACCATACCAGTGTTTTGCATCTTGTAACTAAGTTTAGAAACTAGAAATGGTAAAAATATAACTCATGTTGCAAATTTGAGGACATTTTTTTTTTTTTTACTTACGCTTCAGAAGACTGCAGATGGGTATGATGAGCATTCATTCAACATGGAGAGAGACACACACACAGGTTGCAACAATATTTCTATGACCTCTATCCTGAAGGCAAACAATATCCTTTGCCCAACACACAAGTCTGTCTGAGATTAACATAGGCTCAATACCAACTGTTTGACGAGGCTAAAGGCAAACAGAAGTGTGGGCTTTCCTAGACAAGACAGGTTACACTTCAGTGTTACCTAGGTTGCTATTGCAATGAGAAAAGAAAAGTGGAAAGTGGCTAAGATTCTAGTGCAAGCTGAGTTACCATGTGTCCCAAATATGTAAAATAAGACAATTTCTTAAATGAAAGAGCTATACGGTTTTGTGCAGGGATGTGCAAAAGTTCACAAAATGAGGTACAAATAATATTTCTAATGGGCAAGATTGTAAACCAAAAGATGTGTGTTGAGTCAGGTGTGTAGACTTTGGGTCAATCCAAATTCCCCCCCACTCCTACCCCTCAATTTTGTGTGTTGCCAAGTCTGCAGTTTTTCCACAGAATTGTGCTACTTTTAAAGCCGTATGTTGAATTGTTTGCCTGCTGGTTAGGTTGATATGTAGTTTACATGCAAAATACATGAATAGTATCTCGAAATAGAATGAAATTGAATGAAATAATTTATTTATACCTAAATGCTCTTGCCCGCCTAGCTAGACAAAATAAGGTATCGCATTAACTACAGTAAATGCGTATGAAGTAAAAACTGTTCATGGTGTCCTGACAGGGAAGAAGAGGGAAAAGGAAACAGAAAGTGAACACAACAGATTAGTTTGTGCATCAGTGAATTGGAGCTATATTTTATTCATGATAATATACTGTATCTAATTACACAAGGCCATTTTAGGTGAAAGAGCTGTTTAGGGAAAAATCTTAATGCCAGCACACTAAACATTTATAGTGTTGGTTAGTAGATATTGCAATCCTTTTGGCAATGATAGCAATGTTGTTGGACTCTAAAAGCAGTGGATATGGTTTAGCAAAGGTCATGTTTTGAGTTATGGTATTGGGTTGTTTTTTGGTGCTGGTTCTGACTGGCCTTTGGGATGGATTTGTCACACACACCTGGCAACCCTATGCTGGCTTTTGGAGATTGAGCGGTAGTGGTCATCTAGCCTTCCAAATGGCACTCCAAACTGTTTTCAGATGCAGACTCCAAATGGAGTGGAAGGAGAAAAATCCCAGAAAGCTTTGAAAGAAGCCCATATCTTCGCAAATAATCCTGCAAAACATGTAAAGTCTGTTGGAATATTTTAGTTCAATGTAAAAAAGCTTGATAAATAGGGGAAGGGTCAAGAGGGGATGGGGAAGTGTTAAATTGTGACTCCTCACAGGGCTGGCATGAAAGCAGTTTACTCACAGTCAATGGAAAATCTTTTTGTGTAAGCAACCATAGGTGGCTACCAAACATGAAATAGCATAACAGTATTTTTGCTAATTCTAATCTGCTGATGAACAGCTGCCTTTTTAAATGTGTGTGTATATATATATTAGGGCTGTCAACGTTAACGCATAAATGCTTGAGATTAATCTGGAAATATGAATGCAATTTTTGACGCTAATTAATCGTATTACCAAGTTTGACCCCAACTTCCTCCCATAATTCCAGCACAAACTTTTACCTGACTGAATTACTAAAAGCCGCAGTGAACGCAGATAACACGATGACTGAGGAGACACTCGCCAGTGTGCTGAACGGCAAATTTCATTTTAAAAAGCTTCCAAATGGAGGTTTAGATAAAACCAAAGTTGTGTGCACATATTGCAGCGATGAACTGTCTTTCCACCGAAGCACAACAAGTCTGAAGTACCATCTACGGGCCAAGCACATCTTTGCCGATGTTAGCAAAGATGCTAGCACTGACACAGGACCAAGCTGTGTACGTCAGACTACACTGGCAGAGTGCAGCCAGGGGAAGTCTGTGAACAAAGACTAACTAACTCATTCATTTGGATGAGATGCTACTTTGCAAAATTCACAGGCAAGCTGTTTACGTTCTCTTTGTAGCAGACGTTACTTTGTAACTGTTCTTTATGTTGTTGTCTGCTAATTTAGTCTGCATTCATTATGGCTATACCAAGCACTCCCCGAGACTTTACTCTGCTAATGAAGAGATTCTAATTCAGAAATCATCAGAACTAAGCTGAGATATTATAATAAAGTAAAAAGAACTCTGATTACTCTAACCAGTTTGTCATGCATTTCTTTTTTCCAACACCACACATTTTGTTTTACCCCCCCAAAAAAAGTATTTTAAACATGATTAATCATGATTAATCAGCCTATTATTGTGATTAACTCGATTACATTTTTTAATCGATTGACACCATATATATATATATATATATATATACATACCGCGGCGGGTGTCCCCACAAAGCTTCCCCAAACCATCAACAATATTCAAACATTCGACATGTACCTCTGTTCAATAATTCTTTTAAAGGTATCATATGGAGGGTGTGTTCCTTGCTAGTGAACATATTATTATCATATCAAGTTGTAACAGCAAATTCTGTTGGCCAGTGGTTACTTACACATCCAGCAAGACACAGGGCAACATTATCATTAATTTGGAGTAAGGTTTGTGTCCACCTGCATGTCTAATATTCACTCTTTCAGACATTTCAGATTACACATAGTTATTTGACCCTTTGTTGATTTATGTTTTAATCACATGTCTGTCAGTAGTGGTAAGGTGACCCAAAAAGCTAAGAAATAAAAAAAATAATTTCGGAATGTATTAATTCCTGAAATTTGTCCTTTGGGAAAATGTGACCCACAAATACTCTTTCAACTGAATACTAGTCATTTGGCTTAAAACAATCCTGTGAACATAATTCAAGTATCTCTGCAAGTTGGTTGTCATTGTAGCCATACAGTCTGTGTCGTCTCCAGCACAAAGTGCCCTTCACACCTCCCTGGTGGCTGATTGGAAATCCTCCCTGCCTGGTCTGTCTCTCTGCTGTGTAATTGACCCAGATCTGGCTGAAATCATCAGACAAATGAAATTTTTCTCACACACTTGCTGGCTTTGCCAACCCCATCTATTCCCCAACAGATACCTGGTCAGCACATGGCAGCATTAGCCATCACAAATTGGCCCGGACAGAAGCCTGATGTGTGTATGTGTGTGTGTTTGCTGTTGCCTGTCAGCCTGGCGTCCAGTCTCACACCTGTCACCTCTGCCATGCCCTATCTACTGCTAATAAGAACACATACTCTGACTTATCCAACTCCCGAACACACACTCCCTCTGTGTCTGCCTTTCTCTACAATACAGGTTATGCATCCCCCATTATTCTACCGTTGTCTTTTTCAATCAACCTGTCAATAGCAGGGAGACAGTGCTGGATGAGGAACAGGGACAGAGACAATCGATTGCAGCTCAAATGGATGCCATGCCTGTCTTGATCCTCAGCCTTCTCTTACAGTTTCTGCTCACTATTTCACTATTTATCTATCAAGCTCTCTCAACTCTGCTGTTTGTCTCTCACTTTTGTTTGCTCGGTTGAAATTTCTGCCTTTTTCTTTTTGTTTGCACACGTGGAAAAGCAAAGGGGCGCGCACACACACACACACACACGCGCGCGTGCAAAGATCAAGACAGAGTTTTCATTGTTGTCTGAGCAGGTGAGTGTTGTTAATGGCCTGCTGCTGCTAGGCCATTAGCATCGATGAGTTTGACTGTGAGGCTGTTGATTTCCCATACACAGCTCTCCTTCAAACACTTTAAATGCTGTTGTCATTAGGTCCTCTTTACTTAACCTGCAGTGTTCCAGAGAAAGTCAACCGAACTCCATGCTTTTTACACAACACCAGGATGCACAACTCTATGTAAGAAATCATTTTGCACACTCCTGTTTGCATCTGATATAGACTACTATTGTGTTGCATGTAATGAGAACAACATATTCTTTTTACTTAAGTAGTTAAAACTTTTGAGTGATATGTTTAGGCGGTTACATTAGGCATTTTTATTTTTAGCTATTATTCCGATTTTTAGTGGAATATTAGGGTCCATGTAAACGCAGCTCATGTCATCCAGCTCTGTACTTAACATAGAACAATGAGATTGATATGCATCTGAACATTATACTCTGGAAAGACAGCAACAAGTTTGTTTCCCAAAATGTTAAACTATTTCTTCAATTTAATGTAGTATTTTCACAGTCTTTAAAACATTTTGCTATTGGTGGTTACTAAGCAGTTTCGCTGTCATAGCTGAGGATTCACCGTCTTGCTCAGAGGCACCTCAATTGTAATTACAGAATGTAATATATTGCTTTTCATTGACTTTGTACTGGCCCATATTAGAATATTGTCACTCACTTGATAAAAGCGTCTTGCTGGAAGGAAGGAACAATAAAAACGTTACACTAAAATTCATCTGCTTAGGAAGATCCTGTTATATGATCGAAAGGTCCAGAACAGCTAAACATAGACCTTGTGGTGAGATATTTTTGTCAGTTGTTGTTTTCCAACATCAAGAACGACCTGCACCTTGGTAGATGTGGAAAGACTAACTTGGGTTTAGCTGCCCGGAGGTTATTAACTCTCCTCCTGACGCATCCTGAGCTTTTCCCCCATATGCAGATGATAACAGGATTCATCATCTGGGAACCATGACTATTTGTAGCACATTTCAATCTGGCTAATTGTTTACTTTTTCAAAAGATTAGGGGGCGTTAAATAATAAGGCTGGCAATATGTAATATTTTTCTTATTCTCAACAAATTCCAGGAAAATTACCGAACAGACAAACAAATATCAATTATTTAATTATTAATTATAAAATTACATTTAAAAAAAGAAAGTCAGAGCAGCATAGTGGTGAGTACAAACTTACACTGTTGTACTGCTACAGAAATCAGCAGGTTTTTTTCCCCAGACCTTTATTTTTGACCAGCCTTTATTTGTTTGCGCTGGCATCACCCGCAGCTATTATTTGAGACTATAAATATCAGTTTTTAATTGCTAATTTACAATTTATATTTTTACATTATATACTGTCCTCAAATCCCACAAAAAGACCAAAACCAACAATGTGTTTGTGTGTTGTAGGACAGCCGTGGAGGTGTAGGGAGGTGTGGTGTAGACCAATTAGCACCAGGGAGGCAGTTGTATGATGAACAAAAACTGTAGACTTTTATTGTCAGTCCAGTAGACAAAACGGTTTCCAAAACAGAATAACGAAACATGAACAAACAAAACTAAATTATCAAAAAAACCTCAGCCGTATTTCAGGTCTGTGATAAATGAAAACAAAGAAAAACCCTACTCCCAGTTTTCCAGCAATTCTCCACTCTAAGGCCAGGATTATACTCCAGTGCGGCTGCGCACACCACGGACGTGGAGCATTTCAAATTATACTTGTTTTTAGAGCCCGCTCGGCAGACACGTTCCACACATGCACAGTAGATCGGCGTTTACACTTATGCTTACATACACTTTGCTCTTTGCCCGATGTCTGGGCTATTTTACCCCAGGAGTTACTGCACATTTGGTTGTCCTTATAATTTTTTAAGGACGAATTGTATAGATGCGGGTAGCGACGGACCTCTTCACACAGCCTCTCTTCGAATTCAGCCAAATTGGAGTGCCCTGAGATAACTTTGTTATGATATGGCGCTATATAAATAAAATTGAATTGAATTCATTGTGGTTTTCCCACGCATGGACGGGTCCGCGCGGTCACACATGATTGCCCGGTACTCTGTAGTACGCACGGAGTCCTTTATATTTAAAAAGACTTCAGGTGTGTCAAGCTTCCTTTTGACAGCCTTTTCCACCGGATCCAAACGTTGGCTTACCCTCCAGAATCTGCTAACTGTGGTATGTTTGCCTTATAACAATAAACTTCAACAGGTTAACTTACACACAGTGGTTGTGTCATTATACTTTGTCCAACATAATTATACACGCATTGTATCTGTTTATACACACACACACAAAATGGTCATAGTCACAGTGAGGAAAGAGGCTTCCTCACATTGTGTTTCCCTACCCTAGTGATGTGTTTTAATTGTTTTTGGACAACAATGGAGCTGTAGGGCGATTCTTGTTACTAGGTTACAATCAGTGTTTTGGTTCTGCAAATGGAATTTATTAAAAAGAAAGAAACAGAATATTGACCGACTTCCATCCAAATACTCAAAGTAACTTTCACAGCAATCTAGCCCGTAGGTTTGGTGATGAGATGAGGCTTTATTGAGTCAGAGTCAGTGCAGACAGAAAAGAAAAGAGCAATCTGAGTCTTTTTGGGTGAAGACTGTGCTTCAGAGACACAAGCAAGATGTATTTATCAAGTTACTGTTACATCTGCAGCTGTATCTAAGTTTATCTATCCTCCCATCTTTTTTCCAAAATCTTTTTCCTTTCCACTTCCCCAAAATAGCAGTCTAATGTGAACCTTTTTGACAGTAAGCATCTTTCACTCTTTTAATAATATCAGATTGGTAGTGAGTCTGTGTCTTTCAAGACTGGCAGTGGTGAGCTTAATGGGAACTGTTACCATCACTGATAGTGCTACCATTCATCCTCCTTTCATGTCAACCAGCCATTGGGAGTGTGAGATATTAACATCAATTTACCACAATGTTGAGGAGGACACTAAAGTGCTTCATGTGAAAACAAACAAGTAACACATGAATATTCTAAGAACATGATGTAGCCTGACGCCAGATTGCAAATGGAAATTAGTCTAGATCTTCTCAGTTCATTTTTGAAATCCAAGGGTGCAGACCAAAATGCTTCTGGAAGCAATCAGAGCACGTGTGACGTAGCTCTGAGCGAATCCTGACAGAAGTACAGCAAAGACATTTTTCTGATCAACAATCAGAGTGCAGTTGAACGTGCAGTTCATTTAGTACTGATGCGATGGTGGATTCAGAATGTTCCACATCAGCGGCAGCCATCTTGGTTGTTTACAAAATCTGTCCCATGTTAGATAAATGGTTGTGATTGGCCGAACATGGCCAGGTTGGCTGGAGATCCATCTGAATGGGAGGGACCAGACGCATTTGCCAGAGCCAATAAAACATGAGCTCCCAGATTTGCTTAGATGTTAACAAGAAATTAGGAGGTATTAGTTATAAACTATGTTTAATAACTAAAAACAGAGTAATGAAAATCTCACAGTAAGCATGAAATATATTAATAATGTGTTTTTAAATGTGTAAAAGTTAAAGAATGACCTCCGACTTCCACTTTTTTAGGACACCAAAGGTACATGCAGAAAAAAAACATTTTAGGATGATCAGCTGAAATAATAGAAAAGACATAATTAACATGTTTGTTTATCTCTTTGTGTGTGTGTATGTACAGTATTTTTTTTTGTGTGTGTGTGTGTGTGTGTGTGTGTGTGTGGGGCAGTCTGTGGGCCGGTCCAGCAGGCCTGCGCCTGTGTGATGCTTGTCATTCTGTCACACTGGATGACTGCTGATGCGACAGCGGCTGCCCTGGCCTCAAATACCCCTGAGATGGTGGGAAGCAAGGCAGGGAGATGGATGGAGGGACAGAAAGAACAAGAGTGATATACAGAAAGGAAGAGAAAGTGGCTGTGTGTGTGAGATCGAGAGAGTTGTGTCAGCAAAGGGCCTCGATTTCCCCAGAGACACACTGACAGAGAGACAGATAGACGGAAACACAAAGAGGTTGGGGTTTGGAAAGCGGAAAAAGTGGCAATTCTTCCTCCTAAACTGGACAGCTTCCAAAAGGCCCTGCAGCACATAACATCAACAGGAAGTATCTGGAGGAGCTTACTTATGCAGTTAAAAGGCACATTTTGTATATACATACAGACCTGGACATTTTTAGATTGCTGCCTTGCTATCAGGAGATAGGGTTAGGATGAGGGTGTTAGTTGGTCAGTCTGCCTCTTCATTACTATGATATCTTAATAACTATTGTCAGCTTGCTTTAAAATTGAATATGAATATTTGTGATTAAACAGAGGATGCTTTCTAATGATTATGGTGACCATGTGAGCCTTCCTCCAACTTGCATGCAAGGGCTGGATTACCAACTGAGAAAAGCAAGCAACTAACCCAAACCTTGATTATGTTATTGTGTATCTTAAGTGCTAAGATATTGTGTATCTTAAGTCCTGTTCCAAGACTCCACGCCCCAGTGGAGCCAAGGACTACAGACCTGTGGCACTGACCTCCCACATCATGAAGGCCCTGGAAAGACTCGTCCTGGAGGAGCTCCGGCCCCTGGTCCAAACATATTCGGACCCTCCCTTTACACCTCTACACCCTCTATTTTCT
>JAVQJD010004841.1:0-27782 GCA_036023655.1 Nannoperca australis
GGAGCCGGTCGAGACCAACTTCCACACACACAAAGACCCAACGTTCCCACCATGAGCAAGCACTAGGCGACAACGGCAAGGAAAAACTCCCTTTTAACAGGTAGAAACCTCGAGCGGAACCAGGCTCTAGGTGGGCGGTCATCTGCCTCGACCGTGTGGGTTGAAAAGAAAGGGGGGTGGGGAGAACATACAGTAGTACAGTATAACAATAATAGCAACATTGGTGGTTGAGCAGGAGCAACCAATCCCATCCCTTGCAGGCATATCTAACTATATGGCACGAGCTGTTAAGAGTAAAGAAGTTCCCACCTTAAAGCAGCAGACTTCTGTAAAACCACTATAGGTGTTGAAAACAAAAAACATTTCTGAGCATGCTGTAGATTCTTATTGCTCTCCTTCACTGTTATCCACCACAAGGGGCCACTAACACTCATACATACTGCATCTGCCCAGAAACACCCCTGTAACCCAGTTTTTGTTCTGGTCTCCAAACAGGTAAGTAGGTTCCTTGCACATTTATGCCAACAGATAAACTATTAATGTGACATTTATTTACTAAAGATTTTGAGAAAATCCCTGTGAAACTGTATTTTAAGGTCAAGTCAGTTTTGTTTTGTGCATGAGCATAAATGAGTTTAACATGTACGTCTGTTGTACCTTTCCTTCCTTTTCTTTTCCCTTTGCGTTCCCAGGGATCTTTCCGAGGTGCCCTCTCCCCAGGCCCTCAGAAAGCCTCTGCGACTTCCCCACGTAAGCGTGGAGCAGAGAACGCTGTGGTCCATTTCTTCCGCACGATCGTGAGTAGTGAATATAATACACCATAGCTCTCACAGTATCCCGGAGTAGGAGTCTGTAAAAGGAGTGTTGCCACAAAGCCCCCGTCTTCCAGTGTTCCCTCCATGTTTGTCTTCTTTGCTCCTCTGTTACTGTCTCTCACAAACTCTGTCAAATCTGTTTACTCCCTGTGATTGACTCCTCTTCAGGTGTCCCCCGCCCCTCCCAAGTCTAGGGTGAGTCAGCTTTATGTTGATCCTTTTCAAGTTGAAGTTTACACCCACACATTGAACACAAACATGTTAGACCAATTCAAATATTGTGTCCTTGTAGCAGATACAATTCTACAAATAGATTCCATTCTGTGTCTCCTTTTTTAAGATCGTCATATTTACTGTCAATATATGCAGACAAATCGGTCAGGGGTTTTACTTGTAGTGCAGTCTGCACACCACTGAACGTCCAGAATGTGATACTGTGAAGGTTCTTTTCTTTTCTCCCCAAGATTTTTTTGTCAGCATTTAGATCATTAAAACTCTCCTTTGAGGACAGTAACATATCTCGCTGCACGCTGTTAGATTCTAATCAGTTTAGATAAAGAACTTCCCATTTTAAAGGAGAAAAAAAAAGAGTAATAACTAATAAGAACGTGACTAAATGGACCCCAAAAAATCTAAAATAATTATCGTGTGTGGAGTGGATGATAGTACCCAGACCATATTTGAATTTGGTCAGTATTAATTAGTGAACCATTTCATATGCAAACATAACAAGCATGTGGATAAAGTTTGATGAATGCAGAGAAACATGGAAATTCAACACTTTAACCAGAATGCTTGAATACAATGCATTTATTCTGTTCGATGTGCTGTATGTCTTTGTCTTTGTGTTGCTTCTGAATGTCACTAAACGATGTGCTCTCTCCAATCTGAGCATCTGCCTTGCTCCTCTGCCCCAACATATCTGCTCCCCCCCCCTCTGTCCCTCATCTGCTCCTGCCCCCCCTGTGACCCTGTGACTTTCCCCTTGGACGGACCCTCCTCTCCTTCCCATCCTGCCTTTGCACTGAGTAAGATACACATTTCTATTTGTCCCCATCTCCCCCTTTTACGTCTTGTCCTTTGTCTCATGTTTCTCTACACGTCCAGTGGAGAGGACTAGCAGCCAAGATAGGCCTGGTAGGTGGTTTAAAAAACACACAGACACAGGTATCATGCCTAATTAAACCGAGAGGGCAAGTGAGGTCACCCTCTCAAATCCTCTCGAGTGTGACGCCTGTGGCTCTACTTCCATTTAGTCTCCATCAACCACTTTAGCCATTGTAATCTGTCCATACATCAGTGATAACGCCCTCATTTCCTTCCAACTTAAGTCCATTTTCAAATTCATCATTCCCATTTCGTAGCTTTGCAGTCTGACTTATCCATATCGCGTGCGCACATTGCATATTGCTCATGCTTGTGTGTGTGTGTGTGTGTGTGGTCGTTCTGAATCATGAAGCAGCAGAGGGGCTGCTGGGGGCAAAAGCAAATGTCTCAGACAAAGGAGACTTTCCAGAGAGACTGTATGAAAATGATTAAAGCGGGGGTCACATACAGTCTCTGTATCAGGAGTTTATTAACTCATAAGTTCCATTGAAATATTATGGTTTCGATTCAGGTACACAATAAAAAACATAACAATGTAACACTAATTTATATTATTTGGACCTGCTGCTGGGAGGGTGATTTTTCTTTAAGATGTCTTTTAGTCAAGGAAGGGTTCACAGACAACAATAATAATGCTAGGCAGCGTCTTGGTCTTTTTACAAAGTCAAACATAAGGTTCAGCCCTTGTCACAATTCCAATACATTTTTTAAAGTAATTTTTCTAAAAGAATGGACTTTAGAACCAGTTCATATAGTACATTTTCATGCATATTTGATCCGATATCAGCATCTCTCTGTCTGTGTCCACGCGCACAAGAATTGTTATTGGTGTTTCAAGCAAACAGGAAAAGTCTTTTCAAACTTTGCTGCTTGTAGCATCATGCATAATTTACACAAAAAACATGAAAACCTTGCCAGAAGTGGAACACAATTATACTATAAAATTGGATTGCACCGTAATCGATAGTTTTCTCCGATACTTTTTTTGTTTTTGTGGAGCACACTGCTCCATCACTCCCGTGCAGACCCTGGTGAAGGAGGTCTTATGTATTACATTCTCTGCTTACACTTTGAATCCCCACCCACCATCACACCCACTGAATTGAAAATGAATCAGGTGCTCTCTGTAGAAAGGTCATCCACATTTTATTCCCCTGCCAAATATCTCCAAGATTCTTTTAACACACTCATTTTCTCCCTCTGCCAGGGTGACCAGAAATCACAGTCTGCTAAATCCAAGAAGGCCAGTGCAGGGGACGGCAAAGGCACCCTGACTAGGATCTTCAAAATGGTAAAAGCTGCTTGTCAAACTCTTTCCAAGTTATTTCGCAGTGGCTTCTCTACAATTCCTCTCTTACTTCTCGATTTCCCTAATCACTTTTTTGCCCGTTTTCTTTTTTTCTTCTTTTTTCTGTCTCAGTGATGATATCAGCAGCAGAGTGAGTAACTTGATACATGATGGAGGGATACTTGAGTTTAACTCACTCCGCCTATGTTTGATATGCTTAGAAGACATCCTAATCTCATTACTACTGCAGCAGCAGAATAATAAGAGGCTTTTAGAGACAAGACTGATCATCGGGCACGCTACAAGCTTTCTGCCAGTGCTGATGGTAGATCCAGCGTCCAGCGGGGCTACAGCTAACATACTGAATCTGCTTTACAGGGAAGGAGTGGTTGCTTATGCACAACGTATAGTATAATATAAAAGTATTCTGCAATATCATCATCGCTTGCCAAGCACGACTGGCTCCTTCGGGTTCTTTGGAGGACTCGCTGAGCAAAAATGTTGGCAGAATATTCAACTGATCATTAGGCACACAGTATAACCGGAAAAACCTTCATTCAGTGGCCAGTAATGTTAAAATGAAAGATCTTCTTTACAGCAGATGGTTCATCTTTGTTTATGTGTAATAAGAAAAGTGTTGACAAACCAAAAAAAAAAAAAAAGAGTTGACAAACCTACAATTACAACTATGTTCTAGTGTCTGAAAAGGCATATTTACATTTGTTACATTTGCTGACAACTACATTGATGAAAATGTAAAAAAAACAACAAGTTTCATTCACACCTACTGAAAAGTGTGCTATAAATAATTTCTTAACTGTTCATAGACTGCTTATAAATGCTATATACAAAACCTTTACTCAGTTTAGGCCTGGAAAAATCTAATCTTGTATTTACCTATAATTTTAAATCAAAACGTTAGATTAGACCTACCTGTCAGAGAGAACCGCCTTTTGCTAGGCTACATGTTCAGGCACTGCTAATGCTTCTACTACATCTGTCAGCTAGTTGTCACCAACAGAGAGAAAAGGTAAAGTGGCAAGCAACTTCTGTTAGCGAGTGAAAGTGTAAACACAAACTTAGACATGAAATAATGGGTTTCTGGTGAAATAAAACAGTGTGTGTGTGTTTTTGAAAATGAATTAGGCAACACAACATAGTATAAAAAAAAATACCTTTAAGAGGTTGACGACCCCATTTTGCTCACCAAAAAGCTTCCAAACATTAAATGTCAAAACCACTCAGCACAGATGGAAGTTATGACTCCTGGTGTGACTAAGTGAGCGGAGGTATTCAAACTCCCACACTGGACATTCAGCGTGATAAACATGTCACATTCGCCCAACTTCTCAGCTTCAGCACATTCATTAGCTCTTACCTCAGACTCAGATTTCACAACTGCTTGACTTTTCAATTTACAGAAAGCTACTTATTAGTTGATTTGTTTTCATATGTCAAGAAAAGGAGTGGCGGCTTTCGTGCTCTGCTAGTTTTCCCCTGTCAGGTTTTAATTAGCCAGCCTCCCTCACTGTACCTTAGATTAGTTAGTGGAGAGAAATCCAAATTTCCCTGGGGCTGCATCCTCTTCTGTAGTGGCTAAATTGTTGTCACTAAAGTACAAGACAGTAAACAACTCTGGAGATGACACTCGTTTCACATCTTTCTGATACGGCTAATTAGCGTTGACTCAGTGCCATCACACTATCATTTCCGTTTCTTCCACACATAAACAGGCTGCACAGTCCAAATGAGAATGAGAATAAAGCCACATTAACTTTTAATTAATGTTCAAACCTTTTTTTTCTACTCGTGTTCTGCTTTCATTTTTTCAGACTGAAACTTCTGTACTGTATTTTGAGTTTTTCGCTTTCGCGACAGATAATGGATTTTATCTGAAATGGCTGTGAGAATAGTTTAGAACAAAAGCTCAGTCTCCAGTCTTTGTTTTATGAGGAGTAAAAAGTTGACAATATGGATTATCTTCTTAAGCAATCCATGAAGATGTGCCTCATTTGTATAATATTTCTGCCTCTACTCTTCCGTCTATTTGATCTGCGAGTGGGATGGAAAAAGTACAATATAGTCTTAGAGTTGGCTTTGTGATAAACTCAGGATGTCTAATCTGAAACTTTGGGGGAAGAAACAATTGAAAAACTGGAAGGTTTTGCCTCTGAAGGGATGAAATGCCTCAAAACCACAAAGAAAACACATTTGCAGGCTTTGTGAAACAATATGTAATTACCTGTGGTCAGTGAAGAAGATGCAACCTAATTTACTATCCAACAGTCCAGCTATTTCTTTCTCTTCACCTTAAGGACAAATACAGAAGGAACTTCCTCTGACATTCTGAAGATTAAAGAAAAGATTTAAGACCTGCTTGCAAAAATTATAACCTATAACTTTTAAAGCATGTATGGAAGCCCATTTCTGCCAAGAATTGATATACTGTAAGCAGGAGTGAGAAATAATAGAAATACTCAAGGTAAGTTAAAACTATAAGATTCTATGTCAGAATTATGATATACTAGGTCAACATTTGGACTTTTTAAGACAGCATTGTGAGGCATTGAATAATAATTATGAAAATAAAAAGGGAAAATGGACTTCCTCATTATGAGATAAATCAAATGTTTTACTTTTTTAACCAAAATTATAATTCAGGTAAAACATCTTTTACCTAAATCAACATTATGTTATACTAAGGTACTTACTTAATCTCAAAAGTTTGATTTAATTTTTCATCATTTTAAAATACTTTTAAAAACAATATAAGGCCTATCTCATAATTTCAATTTAACGTTACAAAATGTTGACTTACTATAAGTATTTTTTTAATCTTAATTATAATCTCCAACATTTCATTTATTTATTTATTTTCTTTGGTTTCCATAACTATACATCACTGCGAGCCTGAAAATTGCCCATGAACATACTAACTTGCCTATTTGTCACACTGAAATGACTTTTCAATGTGGAGCCCTGGTCTCATTATTCGGTAGAAGAACCTCTTGTAACAGCTGAAAAGCTGGAAAGTTAGTTAATTTAATGATGTGAGACTACAACACTTAGGCTCGATGACAGACCTGGTAAAGCCTGATGAAATACTTTCCCTCTTCCTCCCAAAGGTTCCCAAAAGATTTCTTTTGATTTTAAACACACAGGACATGACACATTAGCCAGACAGCTAATGTTTTTAAATCGTTGATAATTCATAATGGCCATCATCATTGATGACGACTGAAATTTAGCTATGAGAAATGATTGCCTACTATTACCTATTACTTAACATGCTTTTTGCTTAAGTGCTGACAAGGCCTTCACAGAAACTACTACTGAGGTGAATATTCTCATCACACACTGAGTGAAATGACCAATGGGCCAGACTCCAAAAACATCAGAGTAGTCATTTAGTGCTGAACCAGACTTGAAGGACTGCCACCTCCACATATTCATCACGTCTTATCTGTTTTACAGGGGAGCAGGAGTGCTTCTCCAGCCAAACGCTGAAGTCCCTCTCTACAACCTCTTCCAACAGCAGATGTTCAAGGACTCGGGACTAAAGTGGGGAAAAGAGAAAGAAAAGGAGGAAATCTTGTCACCCTCTAAACTCACCTTCCCCTCCACCTCTGATAACACTCTAATGTATGCTAAACCCCTTATCGCCCCTATTACCCCCCCGACCCTCCACCCCTTTAGCTGGTAGATAGCGACACAATCTGTTGCCCCCCCCCCCCACCCCCACGCATGCGTTGTGCTGAGTCTGTGCAGTCATCATCACTGGTGTGAACTGTTTGCTGAAATTGATCCTGAAGCCGCTCACATGTGCAGCCTGAATGACCCCCTGACCCCCCGTCATGGCTCTCTCTTTACTTGTGCTTGAGTTTCTGTGGACGTCTTCAAACGGTTTCTCTAACGATACGGCGGCTAAACCGAAGCACACCTTGAGCAGTTGAGGGTTTTTACGGCCGGTGCAAGTCCGACTGACTTGACCGCCATTGCCGATGGCCGACTGGATGAAAAGGCCGGGTTGTTTCTGTTTTTTCTAAAGAGCGGTTTTCTGTCTTGTCACACTTGTCTTTGTCATCCTCCCAAACCTTTTTTCTGTGATTGTCGTGATAGATTTAACAGATTTGACATTATTACGAGAGCCATTTGGTTACAGTGTGTTATTCCTTCTACCCATGTGTCTTAGCTATAGTTAAGTGTCCTGTCATGTATGTGATGTTGATCTCTGTCATTAGGGCCTGTAAGGCTGGCTGTGGATTTTGTGGTAAAAATTTTAATTTCTAAACCTTCTAAATCAATTTTCTGCAATAGTCGTTCAAAACATCGCTTCTAATGATGATTTCTTTTTCAGCCCGTGAAATAACGGTATCCACTAATGCTCCTCTCTCTATATAAAACTAAATTTTTCTGGTGCACTTTTCCACCTGCCAGACTGTGAGTCTGAAGCGAGAAGTTGGTGCTGCAGCATGATGCCAGATTCAAACTCTTTCCTCTTCTTCGTCTTTGCTGTTTCTTATCTTATGCACAGCACACATACATGTAGATTAAATTCAGTGTACCTTTCTTCCTGACTACCAAAGCAATACGCTGTGTTTTCCTTCTTGGTGGTAATAAAAAAAACAAACACAACCACAATTTCAACAAAGGTGCTCTGTAACTAACTTTGTAAAAGTTTCCTTAAAAAAACAAACAGAAGTCAGTTAAAGAAAAGCTCGGCACGAACACGTGTGCTGTTCAAAACATCCATCTTTCAAATGTGTTAAAAAAACAGGCGTGTGATCTGTAGCCTTCATCTCTCCTACTGTGTTTGTGCGTGCTTGAGCCTCGAGAGTGCTGTGTGGTGTGTTTTCTAAATGGATCCTGTGGATGAATGTAAAGACCCTCTTCATTATTGTAGCCTATGTGTAATAAAACATGACCAGCCACTTAACTGAGAATAAACAATAAAAATTATAAAACCACCTCTACTTCTACTTCTAAAGTGTGTGTTTTTTGTCTACTGTGGCATGACTGACAGCGAATGACGCATCATAAAAAAACAAAAATAAAAAAAGATTCTGAAGTGATGAAGTTGGGTCAGGTCGCAGCATCCCAGCGGGCAAAGGCATGACGTAGATGCTTTCATAAAGCCAGAATTCATGACTCAATTCGTAATGATTATTCAGGCCAGGCATCCCGAGCTACTCATGACTGGAGCAGATCGAGCACCATTCAGGCTCAGGTGCATTCACACAGAGAATATGCCTTTTAGTACAAAGGCTGGCTGTGCAACTGGAAATATCAATGAACCACACGTCATTTCATTTATATTTCTCCAAGAGGACGCGTCATTTTCAATCATTTCTTACCAAATGTTTCTTAGCAAAACATGTTTCCATCCCATTAAATAAATGACTTCCATCCATTTTTGTATTGATTAATGAGCCAGCCATGGTCCGACTGTATATGAATAAACTTAAAAGTATACTGATATGTCATTAAATAAGTAAGAACGTAAAGAAAGGGGAAAAATAAGAATATGTGTAGCAAGAGAATGGGAAATGTGTTGTAAAGGAGAGCAGTTGAAAACCAAACAGTTATTTCAGACAGATCAGCATGTTCTCTCAGGGCTACGAGAGGAAATGGTCTGAGATTTTAGGAAATATGCTTATTAATTTTCTTGCCGAGTTAAAATGACAATGAGATTAATACCATTCTCGTGTTTGTCCATTAAGTACGGAGCTACAACCAGGAGGGGAATCAGGCAATTAGCTCAGCTTGCATGTTGAGACTCATGTTAGCCGGAATTTAAACCAAAAACAGCCCTGCGTTAAAACAAAGCAGGAGTGATGGTGGGGCGTGTTGCTTCAGGTACACATGAAATCTGATCCAAAGCTGGTTTGACGAACTGTAAGTTACTATACTAACTGTAACACAGCATCGGCCTATGGGATAATAATAACTGTCATCCACCACAGTTAGTTTCTTTTCTCACGAGTGAGCAGTACACAGTAGAAATACAGCGTGTACAAGTGTGACTCTGCACATATTTGTTTGGCTACAGCCTCTAAAAGTTGCATTTTTTACGTGCACGATACAAACAAACCACTTGTGAAAACACAGGGCACTTTAAACACACATAACGTGAGATTTCTCTATATTTGTATTCTCAACTTTCATTTTTTGTTTTTGACAGTACTTGCTTTTTATTTGCTATTTTATTTGTATGCAATTATTTGTATTATTTTTCACTACGATGCTTCTTTATGCACCAAAATACCAAAGCAATTTCCTTGTATGTACTTAAATAAATAAATAAATCTGGTTCTGATTTGTATCAATCATCTCATCTAACTCTCAGCAAGAAAAGTGAATTTTCCAAACGTAACTATTCCTTTATTAGAAGGATCAGATTATTGTATGGTAAAACGCTAATCTAGTCACTAAACAACAAAAAGAAATGCAAGTTTATATTAGTAGAAAAAGTACTTTTAATCTTAATTTATTATGGACAATAGAAAATACAACTGAAAAAAAAGAGGGAAAAAACTATTTATCGTCTGTACATTGGTTTTGCTTCACAACAAATGCAACATTATGCTCAAATTACATATTTCCAACCAAAACCATGTCGGGGGCAGTTCATCAGAAAATATACGCAATCTAACTTCACTATTTACAGGATGAACTACAGTAAAGAAAATGTTGGCGCTGCGGGTCGAAAAGAAGTGTCTTCTCACGTCGCTGCCGTCAACCAACTAAAACAAGCATGTAACAAACATTCAAGATGAAATATGTACAGTATAAATATGTAAAAAAAAAAAAAAAAAAGGAAAATAACGTGACATATTTCTCGTAGACCAGTGACAAAAAAGCTTTCTATAGCTGCTTTGGAAGCCATGACAACAGTGCAGTTGGTCGCAGCTCCGCGTACGTCCCTGTGAGCAGAACGATCATGAAGAAACAAGACGCTGGTCTCAGGGCAGCTTTTTCTCCAGAATACAGTATCCTCTCTTTCCAACAGGGTCACGAGATGGACCTGCATCTCCTGACGGGAGAATTCTCTGGGATGCCTGCGTTTATTGAGCCAAACCTCTCCGGAGGTCATTATATTGATGACAATCAGACAGTAGCAAAACAGATAAAAATCCTTAAGCCAATCACAGGGAACCAGACTCCCCTTATTTCACTGCTAATCTGGACAAACAGCAGGGGACTGCTACTTGGGTAAAAGCCCTCGATAGACAGTGGAGCAAATCTATAATGTCTTCTGTCTTTTTCTAACCAAATAAGTCTTCTGAGAGGAGGAAAATGTTTGGCAAAGCTTTGCTGTTTCAGTTGTAAAACTCAACCAGTGCTCAGTACAATGTACAGTGCTTTTTGACTTTGGGGCTTCGATGCAGGGTCGCGGTCAGGGGAACACATTGTGCCAGTCTTCGGATGATTCAGGAACCACTTCCAGGTCCAGTTCAGGTGTAACCTCCACCTGGGGCGCTGGTTCTTCCTGGCTCAGGGACACTTCTTGGAGGGCGCCTGGAGGGAGAAAAGAGTGGGTGAAGAATGAGAAGGGTTCTGCATGACTCATGTGGAGGAAAATACCCAGAGAGAGAGGGAATAACAGCGCTTTGAAAAGCCCATTAACACGCATTTACAGAGCAGCACCGGAAGCTCTGATTCTGTTTTCAATTTGCCGGTGGCTGTCATGCAAAAGAGACCCTCACCCCTCCAACATCTGTTATAATATCACATTCTCTGTTCTGAAAACACCACATCTGTTGCACAAACTAGCTAATAAGACTTGACACATGTGGAACGCGCTCATTGTGAGTTGTAAATATAATATGAGCCATGTGTCACAGTACATTCAGCTTAAAATAACTTGAGCTGTAAACAACAAGTCACTTTGGCACGAGCTGAGGTTCAGACACGCTTTGTCTGCTGCTGTAGGCCACACGCTGGATGGAATTTTACAGTGCGAATCATTTAATTACCTCCCCCTATGTTTTTCTCTCTACATCTCAGAAGCGGCAAGCGCGCGAGTGCGAGCCTTGAATACTCCAGGATTTCTCACAAGAAACATCACCGTAATGGATAGTCTTTGACGTGAACAAACAACTTGAACAGCCACACGTGGACCAAAAATACTGAGGATTGATTTGAACATTTTTAACCATTTTAACATCACGGACGTAGGTCATGACTGTGACTGCATAGATGGAATACTGGGAACTGAGACCATGGTCTTTTCCAGGAATCTTTGCCAAAATGTGGTCCAGTTTCCCGAGAAAGATCTCCTCATTAACGCTACCATGCAACTCTTGTACATGTGGTCCAACATTAAACTGCCATTATTGTAGCAATATAACTGGAACAATTCTTCCAATTCCGTTTGCTAAAATGGCAGCTTCCAGTTCAGCTGTGCGGAACAATGCTTTTTAAGATAGCGTGAACGAAGAAGAGTAGAAAATCTGCAAACATAAACTGTGCAGACGGTTCAGTTGCTGCTGTTTCTCAAACCACCAGAACGCCAGGATCGATATTCATACCCTGCAACGCGTGAACACATTTTATGTGACATTACATAGCCTGAAACTGAAACCTTCTTCTTAATAATACCGTGGCCACTCGTTCCCACAGAGGCTTAACATCTTTGCGTAGCCGCATCAGAGGGAAGCCAGACCTCCATAACAAGGAGGCGGCTGCTTTTTCAATCCCGCTTTAGTACGCTGCCACGCCGGGGAGCTTCGACTGTGAGCTCTGTACTCTCCATGTGTCTGATCTCAGATCCAAACGCACACTTACTGTTGTGTGTGTGTGTGTGTGTGTGACCACATCAAAGTCGTATTTAAACTGAATGACTTTTCAACAAGTTTAACGATTAGTTCACACATTTCTGAAACATTATCCGAACCTGGAAACGTACTTTTTGATTTCTGAAGGACTTTCATAGATATTCATGACTCTGAAAAGGGGAATCCGGTGTGCTCTGACCTCGTACAGCCGGGCCTGATTCCCAGCGCAATGATCTACACTTACCTTCTGAATACGCAGAACAGATCTGCCAGGTTACAAGGTGGTGTGTTTGAATGAAATGAATAACAGTGTGTGTGTGTGTGTGTGTGTGTGCGCATGTGCTATTTGCTAAGGCTAACCAAAGGAGAGGCATGGCCTGAACCTTTGCTAAGGCTGTTAGGAAGAAGCGATGACTTAACATTCAGGACGAGCAGCTGCTGATATCAAAGAGGAAGCGCTGCTGACAGCTTCAAGTGAACAGAGTCAATGGACCCGACATTGTGGTTTTCCTGCTCTGCAATATCACAGAGTCTGCGAGACTGGGGCCGCGTGTGTGCGCATACACATTAATGGTGTATATGTGTGTGTGTGTGTGTGTGTTATCTCAGCAGATAATGAGAATGATCATCAGGTGAAAAGCAACAGACACAAAACCTGAGAATTAGAGATAGTTATAGTTCCAAAAGGGGAGGCCAACGCTGCCTCTCAGCAGTCTGAAGTGCTCAGGGACACCTTTTAATGTGCAGTGCCTTGCAAACACTGCGTCTATTATACAGGAAATGTGGAGTGTGTTTGTGTGTGTGATGGCCATGAGAGACTTAGACACACACCCACACAAACCGCACAAGGCGGAATTAATTATAAAAAGCTGAAAGTGAACTGAGCAGCGAGACGAGAGAGATGACTGCTGTCTTGCTGCACAAACAGCTGGCTGTTCAAACGCCAGCGTTTCGCCGTAGTTTGTGCGACGCCAGTCAGCTGCTCACCGTAGCCATGGGACCTCTTCATGTGGTGTTTCATGTTGCTCTTCTGGGTGAACCGGATGCTGCACACCTCACACTTGAAGGGCTTCTTTCCCGTGTGTTTGACCATGTGCACCTGCAGAGCACTCTTCTGGTTGAAGGCCTTGTCGCACTGGCTGCACTTGAAGGGCCGCTCGCCTGCACACACACACACACACACACACACACACACACACACACCAACAGATCATTTAGAACTCGTTGCTGCGTTCAGTGTTTTCATGCATTACAGTGGTGTTGTCAGATTAAATGTGATCTACGGTGTTGTACTTCGGTATAATTAGTGCAAACAGATGAAACCATGGCTTCACGCTTTTCAAGTCACACATTTCATGAGCCCCGGGTCTTACAAATAAACAATATTCTGCTGTCATTTATTCCATTAAGCAAAGACAAGTACTTCAGAAGCCTCCTACATATTCCCACACACTCAAACACACACACACACACACACACACACAGGGGTGCAACTGCTGTCAATATGTTTATTACATGGTGTTGATTTAAATAACAGATTGTTTCAGTGATACTTGTGTTGACAAGTGGCTGTGATGTAAGCAGCATTGTTTACTCTCCTGCACGCCTTGTGTGTACCTGGATAATTAAAAAGTGTACCCACTAGCGGGGCAGCTGGGGGCCAAACGGTCCCTGGCCGACACCGCAATACTGCATCTTTCAGTCTTGCACAATGTAAACATAGCTAAACATGGCAGCACTCAAGGAGATTACTATATTATTCATGAAATTGTGAGTGAAAAAGCAGCAGGGACAACATTTATATTCATCACAGAATAATCTGCCCATTATTTTCTTGGTTAATTGTTTTGCCTAAAGAATGTCCAAAAATACCTATCACAACTTCTCAGAGTCTCAAGTCTTAAAGTCTTAAACGGTCTTGTTTTGTCCGACCAGCGGTCCCAAACCGAAAGACATTCAATATATTTACCCAGAAGGCAAAGGAAAAAAACATCAAATATTCACATTTCTTTCCTGCTTAAAAAATGTTGTTGCATATAAACATTCTGTCGACCAAGCATCATAAACAGCAGCTGCAAGTTAATAAAAACCTGTGCTGCTTTTCTGTGAAACCAATGTTTTATTTCCTTAAAGTGAATTTATTTTGCATGATGCTTGTGGAGGTGGCCTTTATTTGGGTCGAGGAGGCCAACCTCTGCTGATCCTACTTCTAAATGCATCTATGTGCACTGCTGCCATGACGCCCGTGCAGACAAAGATCAGCACTGGAATGTCTGATGTTATCTTTGAACCTTGTCTTGTTTAACTAGTCAAGACAAACAGAACAGCAAGGACAGTATAAACGTAAGCTGTCGGATGTCGATGTAATAATAATTATTATTATTAGTTATTTATTAACACATTTTATTCCCTCAAGCCAGGATGTGTTGATATGTTCTGACAAATGAAAAATGACAAAGCAGTGGCACTCACACACAGCAGAGTCCTTCTTTTTGATATCTGTCACCTAAATCACCGCTCTACACACTAAAATGCAAAAAAAATGAATATTTGACTACACAACAGACTAGAATTACGCTTCCTTGTCAAACCCTTTCATTCTACAAACTAACAGCAGCTACAAATGTCAGGCGAAACCTAGGAATAAAAGAGGGATGGAAGGTTTCTGTCCTTGTAACTTTTTTCAATGATACTTACAAATAAAAGAGAGAAAAACTGACACCACGAGGAGGTGAGATGAACCAGAATGGAAAAGTCCAATCAGAATCTCTCTCAACAGTGTTCAAATGCACCTATTCAAATGGTAATAGGATAACTGAAGTGTTTCTTTATGTGCATTGAGGCCTGATAATCATGTCTGGGTGCTTAGGATTTTCACAGAGAGAAGAGGCATTTGGCTCCGTATTAGCTTTGTCTGTATGAATGTATGAATTTGTGAGTCTGGCAGGAAAATCTGATAGCTGTTAAATATCACATCGTTTTTTAGGACTCTGTTGATTAGGACACATTTAACATGTTTTTAATAGTCAATCATTACTTTATGTGGAAAAACATAGAGAAGAAATATCCCTGAGTGAACAGAAAAAACATGGGAGCTTTGTAGAAACTAGGTCTGTTATTTGGGCAAACAGCTGTGGCAACACATTTTTTTAATGTTTTCCTTCACCAGTCAAACATTTTGCATATTTTATAACATGTTAATGAAGTTATTCACTGTGTAATGTCTGGCACACAGTATGGCCTACATGGACCACGTAACATATACCAATGATACATTTGCACAAAGCAGTCTAAATTGTGATTCAGAATATCTTTGGAGCTAAAGGGTGAAAAAACTGAACTAAATGCTAAGTTTGGTAGCATGTTGTGCTTACTTTCTTGACTGTGATTGAGATGAGGGGGCTGTGAAATACTCTTTTCACGACAGAAGAGGTAAGGTCTGTCCAAAAAGCAGCTAAATTTGTCCTTAGGTGGTAACGGAGTCTGAAAGTTGCCAAAGCTAGAGTAAAAGTCTGCACATTGGTGCCAATAACACTGTGGTTGTGAGTTTTGTTTGGACATGCACTGTGCAAACGTGTCCCATAATCCTCTTACCTGTGTGCGTTCGATTGTGTCTCTCTAGCTGGCTGCGCTTGGCAAAGGCCTTCACACAGGAGGAGCAGTTGAAGACTCTGGGTTTCTGGGAGCTGGGTGACGGGCCCGGCTGGTGCACTCGTTCATGTTCCTGTAGACAGATCAAAAGAAAAGTGTTTTACCTTTCACGGTCTAGCGCACAAAGTCCCTCTACTAGAATGTGGCAAAAACAGAGAAGTCTGTCATTTTGCCCTTGGAGAATCTGACACATTGTTTGAACCACAAATCACACGGATTCTGGAGGGTCTGGACACCCTAACAATCATCCCTAAAAAGACTTGACACTGTCTTTTTCCCCCTCTTGTGTTCCCTTTCTTTTTTTTGTGTCTAAGGTTGTTACTGGGGGGGATTGCTGATGTTCAAAAATGAAAAAAAAAATGACAGGACAAAAAATGGATATGCAGTTGGGTCATTTTGAAAGAAATACTTTGTGCTTGATCCCTTTGAGGCTGATGTTACATAACCTACTTTGTTATTTCTATGTGCTTTTTGACGACCGACTTGTATATATTTTTTAATTTAAATATTTTAAAGATTAGAAGTAAAACACTTTATATGGAAAGTGGAAAATCTAGCTAACAATTTACCTCCCCATAATCTTTCATGTGCACTGAATGGTTACTTGACATCTTTTATTTGTGTAGTTCGATCGATACTAGATTTTTTTGACCGATATAGATGACAATATAGTCATATTCATTATTTTTACATAAACACAAGAATCATTTAAATGTGTTTATTAAAGAATTGTGACCATGCATGTACTGAGCAGGACATTTTATAGTAAAAAAATAAATGTGTCAGTGCTAAAGGGTGGAAACATTTTGTACTGACACGTTGTCACTGTTTCTAAATGCCCTCAAACAGAGGTGGAAAATTGTGTCTCTAGAGAAAAACATTAAAAAACCTCTGAACCCATCCATGTTCTATGGGTGATGCCTACTACTCTGGTTACTCATACTACTAATTCTTGTAGTTCAAATCCTCAAATGTGTTACAGTGAATAAACTGGTCCTTTTTAGTGGTAAAATAATTCAGTAAATATTGATTAAACCAATCAGAATGTTGGTTCATGGTGTTGCATCAGAATTATTAAAATCATGAGGACTGAAAGAGCAGTAATATGCACCCAGAATACTGATGATAATAATTAAGCTGCAGCACTGAGCCGTATTCAGGACAGAAATTGGGCAGCATAAAGCAGACGGCCACACAGTA
This sequence comes from Nannoperca australis, assembly GCA_036023655.1. Taxonomy (NCBI): domain Eukaryota; kingdom Metazoa; phylum Chordata; class Actinopteri; order Centrarchiformes; family Percichthyidae; genus Nannoperca; species Nannoperca australis. Next base: position 16,839 of record JAVQJD010004841.1, read on the forward strand.
TAAAGAATGGAAACAATGGCATAATAAGATTGTTGATAGGAAAAACTGCAAAAAATGCTAGTGCTGTAACTGCATCAAGCTTAAAAAAGATAAGAAGGTCTAGAGGGTGTTTGGGGGTCATTATGAGGTAGTGTTTATTAAAAGTGCCTTAGGTATGTTTGGAAAAAAACATTACAACTTCAATAAAGAAAAACAACAAACTTTCAAACACTTCTCTGCTTCACTCACCATGCTCCCAACAAAATATGTACGCCAGAGTACTCACACTGAATGCCACTCTTCCTCTGTCTGCTAAATAATAAGCTACAGCAGCTTGTTAGCTTAGCTTAGCATAAAACAGTAACACTTTTTACACTTTGCTTTAAACTGAGGAGATCTAGTGCTTTAACTAGTGAGTTTTAGAGAAACCGGTAGGTGGATTTTGTTACAGTTGGACAAGCTAGGCTAGCTGTTTGCCTCCGTTTTTAGTCTTTATGCTAAGCTAGCTGGCCGCTGGCTGTAGCTTCATCTTTAGTGTACATTAGTGTACTTTTGTGTAGAAGTGTATTTCCACAAAATGTTTAAAAAATGTCATTACACCTCCAAAATGTTCACACTGTATGACTTTAACTATACGTGTCTAAGTATGTGTGCGTCCGTTGCGAACAAAAAAGCTAGTAACTTTAAGTGACCAGGTATTTGTGAAAGTGAATCAAAGTTGATGTGATTAATCACAGAGGGTCAAATCGGCAAATCCCCCTCATGTATGTGGCTGTCAGGGTCATGCAATGGAAAATACTCAGTCCCCCTCTCTTTGAGAGTCTACTGATATTCTCTAACCCTCCTAGCACGGCATGTCGAGCAGAAATTGCTGTAATTCATTCTAAAACTTTATCATTAAATAGTTTCCTATGTTCCCAAATTATAAAGCCGTGGTTTTTTGGTTGTCTAGCTATAATTAAATGGCAAATGATTATCTACAGGCCAACACAATGAAAAATAACAGCACTACCAATTTATCTTTCTCACCACTGGGCCTTCTTAAAAATCTAAAATCAACATCCCAGTTCTTGTTGCTGACTAATTAGCAGCCTGGGGACCTGGAGAAGATGAAGCTTGGTCACTCTCACTGTGACATCCACCTAATCTCAGTGTCATTACTTTTATGGAAGACAATTACTACTCAGCATGATGAGGCACATTTACAAAAGTAAAAGCCTCTGGCACAGTGGTCTTTGCCTAGAAACATGACATTTGGTGGGGAAAGAGATTGTGTATGTAGCCATGCCTCCTCTTTCTTCTTGATCCGAGAGCCCTGGCACTTATGTGCTCAAGTGTCTCAACCACATGAAGAGGGTCATCAGAAAAGACAAGCGCGCATGCTGCTTGCTCTAATTCGGCAGCAAAACACCTCTCGGTTTAAGTGTTTTGTTTTGTTGTTGAGAGTGACAGTTTATAAGAGTATATCTGAAATGCCACTTCATGTATTTCTCTTATTTTTGCTTCGAATAGTGAGACGACACTTTCCTTCCTCACCGACTCTTTAAATCTATCATTTACCAGCACTAATTACTAAAGGCAAGATTTGTGTCGTGAGAGTTGATTTATTGATTACATGAAACCTGGTGAGTTTTATTCATCAACAACTCATTCATATACAATGCTAAATTCTTCGTTAAATAAGTGGCAACACTGTTTATTGAGAGGAAGCAGTGGATGTTACATTGGCATTAAAGATGAGCCATCAGCAGTTAAAGCTGTTTATAATCAGAGTCTACAGTTTTTACACTCTTACCTTCAGGTGTGTAGCTCGCTTAAAGGCCTTATTACAGAGACTGCAGACGTGACAGCGGTCCTTGCCGTGAGCTTGTCTGCAGTGGCGCCGCAGCGTGTTGGCATTCTGGTACACCTGGTTACAGTAGTAACACTGGTTCCGATTATCAGCCTCCATGTGGCCATCCTTCCCACCTTTATGGCCATCATCAGTTATCTGGATCACACACACACAAAGATTAGTGAGTAACACGTTTACAATTACTCACAAAAGCTCACACCTACAAAAGGTAAAATAAATTACCTGATGCTGCATAATTCCATAAACATCTAAAGGTTTTGAGATTTGATGAATCTGTTTATTTATCTTCCAGGCAGCCCCTGATTTCCATTCATGGTAGTATAAAAAATGTACTTATTGACACTTATTTGTTGAGATGGGTAAAGAAAATTGCCATCTTCAGTATTTTCTTAATTCATCAATGTATCCCACTACTTCCACCTATGTTTGACAGTCCCTCCCCCTTTGATATCTTAAATAGCATACTACACATACACGACAAACACACTCACATTGTATCCATTGTCAGACGCTCCATTTGTGGATTGGGGATGGTGGTGGCTGACCAGTATGACCTGCTGGCCTGAGCCGGCTGGCTGTCCCGGGAGACCGGAGTCACTCAGCACTGCAGGAAATGTCTGACCCTGAAGATCAAAAGATACTCTGTTAAGGAAGCTGACAAATGACACAATGTCAAGTCTGATCATCACACACGCTTAATGACATCACTATTAGTCTTGAGAAACACATTTAAATCAACCATGATGCCAAATAATGGGATCTAAATTGCATAGTACATTTTGACAATCTAGATGTGTGTTTCTGTGCATAGTTGCTCTGTTTTGTGCTTGTTTTACCTGTGCATTGAGGTTTAAAGTGACACCATCCAGCATTCCCTGAGCATCCGCCAGTGTCAGTGTCACGCTGTTATCACCGGCCACGCCTCTTGGTGACATCACGAGGCTCTGGGACGCAGCAGTATGTGATAGAGTGGTGCTAGGTGGCAGGCTGGAGACTGACAGATGAGAGAAAGACCACAAGGTGAGTGTGATATTCCACAAGTGGTCTATGACATCATTTTCAACAACAGCCAGAGATATAGATTATTATTATTATTATAGATTATAGAATATAGTCAAACTGTATTTGAATGGGAACCATTATGTTCTTTGACACAAATAAGAACTGGATTTGATTAAGACCAATGTCAGGATGCCAGAAATGATCTCTTTCTATAGTAGTTTTCAAATTGCCTACCAACGCATGAGGGATTCACAGGAAATGATGCAGCGTGTAATTCAGCATTAATGTTACTGGGTTACTGTAATTTTATCACATTGATAGATGACTGTCTATTGATCACTCTCCTAGAGCCACATTAGAGCTGTAATGAGGTACGCCAATGCCAAGTGAACATTTGGCTTTTATTTTGAAGCAGCTGCAGCCGATCACTTTTATATACTGCAGGGAGTAATGAAACAAGAAGGAGCAGCCAGTTAGGCTGCACTTCTCTAACTTCAAGATATCCAACTCCTTTTACTGTAACCTCATCACACCATATACGGCATGGTGGGAAAAGGACATATATTGACAGATTTATTTGATAAAATAAGGTAAGAATGTTTATCTCCACTGTCAACAGATACACCAGTTTCTCTTCTGTTGGACTTCTGCCAGAGTAGCTGCTCAAAGAGTGGCTGTGGTCCCTAGAATTCTGGAACTTGCTGTCACCGTCAGTAACCACGGGTGTTGCCAAAACAACCAGAAGAGTAACCTCAAGGATTTATGAATTGAACTGCCAGTAGTTCATGTATTTTTGGTATTAAACATTTGAAAATTTGAACTAAATTTGCAAATAAATGAGTCAACCACGCATTTTCCTTGTGTCTCAGAAACACCATTAAGATCATTATTATTTGACACCTGAACTCCACTTAAGCTAATGAAATTCAATGAAACAAATGAAATCCTTCTCTGAATGAAGGATGGTTTCATTACAGGATTTTCAGATTAATTTGCTGAAGGAAAATCCAACCACGCAACACTATAATGGTTTCTATGGTTACAGGCCTCAAGTTGAACTTTGGACCAAATGGTTGGAGTACATGGATTGTTGCAATGACCAAAAAATGAGTACCTGTATTTGCTGAAGTGACTGCAACCTGCTGGCTAGCAAAGCCCTTTTGGTGCTTTGCTCCCTGACTAAAAATAATAATGACATATTCATTAGTTTTGGTCAGTGAGGAACCTCCATTATATAAGTGATGAATAACACTAGCCGATATTTGACTTTAATAAAAAGGCCAATATGGGGCCTGTACGGCTTATCAGTCAAAGCGCAGGTTGAACCATATTTACATACAGAGTGACAGGACTGCTTCAGTCTAATCAACAAAAGCAGAGATGCTCTCTGTGTCTCTGTGAAGCAGTGGGAATGTTTTCCACTTGAGTTGAGAGAGGAGGGTAATGAAGAGAGAGAGAGATGAGACTGGAAATTTGATTAAGCTTGTAGGTGACGAGCGAGCCAGTCAACAGAACAATCAGGAAGCCATCTCTGACAAAACAAATCATATTTGCTCACTTCACAGCACACAAGCCCTTTGCTTTCTTATCACGGACTGGCCTGCACAATTAAGTGACAATTATTCACAGATTGAGTTTTTAAAAACAAATGGACATCCTCTTGATAGATGCATGTACAGAAGAAAGATGGATGACAACACTGATCCCAGGTTAGATTAAAACCAAGAACATGAAGGTCAGCGTGTGTCATTGCTTGGCTTCTATGACCACAGAAAATTATTAATTCTTATTCGTGAGATGGTGTTCCTGAGTTTAAATTGATATTCCAAGTGTGCAACATTGTATTGTCTTATTTTTTAGCATTTCCAAAAGCAAAAATACAACAGCAGAATTGTGAGAGATAGATTAAAGTGTGTTTGTCTGCTCTAATGTAAAGTGAAAACATTAGTTAGCCTGGCGACCTAGCTTACCAGCTTCAGTACAGTAGTAATCTAGAATTTCTTCCCAAAGTAAATATGCTGACATGTTTCCTGAGACATGTAGCTTTACCGTTGGTCTTTAAGTATTTAGAAGTATGTAGCCAGCACATATTTATTTGTTACCCTATTACAGGGTTCTAAATTTAAAAAGCAAGCAGAAACATTAAACAGGCAGCAAGTCAGCAGGTTTTTAACTTATAGAGTTAGTTAGTCAATTTTAGCTATCTAGCTAAAACTGATCAAATCTGCTAGAAATGAGAAGCCTGCTTTTGTTACTTTACTGTGTGAAATCGAATCAAATCAAATTACGAGCCCTAAATCTGCCACCATGGTAAGCTTGACTAACTAAGTGGGACAGGGCTCAGTGGACAATCCATTAGGAGTGCCAGAGCAACATTAACTAAATCACCATTATATTAGTTTTTTTTTAATTCTATTTTAGCATTTTTTTCAATTTCTGTCAGATGTGTGGACCAGGACAATCCTTCTTTAACCACTGAAAGTCTATCTGGCAGCTATTTCAGCTTCACACATTCACTTTGATGACTCCATAGTGGGGGCACACACCTTAGCATGGCATTTCATGAAAAGGACATTGGTCGAGAGACTGTTTGACCATCAATGCTTTACTTTTATCCTGGGATGTGTCACTGGTGCCGGAGACAAGGGAATCTCCTTTTGAACCATTAAAGGAATTCAAGCTAAAATCACTCATACATACACACCTGTCCTGTATCCTTTGGATTTAAAGTAGCTACAGCTTACTGCTACTCTTTACTCTCCAACTGATAGAAGAGGCTTTGTGTTCAGTCACATTTATAGAGAGAGAGCTCAGTGCTTCTGCCATTGTGATCTATTCTTTGTTGTTTGAACCAGCAAGATGTGAGGCCAGGCCAGGTCTCGGACTTATATGTTTGGACTGGCCGCGATTTCAGGGGCTTACAGCAGAATATAGATAAGGACCCCCCGTTTAGTGTGTCTGCTCATTCCATCAATTTAATCAGTTCTGCTCAAGTGGGGCGATATTTGTGCAACAGCCAGCTGGATATCTCCTACTGCGTTGCCATGCTATTGGCTTAGAGTATTGGCCCTGAGTCAAGTGGTGTTATAAGTGAGTGGGGCGGGTCACTAATGATGGCTTGATGCAGTTCAAAGATGGCTTTTGTGTGCATTTATAAGACTCACCCGAGTGAAGCTGTGTGGAACAAATTTGACTAAAAGACGGGGGTTAGTTTCTTTGTAACCATGAATTTCTGGGAGGTCCATCAAATTAATTTTGTCTTAAAGAGATACAGTAGTACAGTTCAAAAAGAAGGGAAGCCAGCAAATGGAACATTTATGGTAAATTCAATTAAATAACTTTATTTATATACCCCTTGGGAGTAGCAGGATTCTCTGAGTACAAGCAGGCACATTTCACAACCAATTCACTTTAATAAGAGAGTGACATGTTTTGATATTAAGGTGTATCATTTTAAACTTGTGGTGTGCTATTGCTAGCCTTTTAGTCATACTTGCTCCAGCACCTTATGTAACCTGCTTTTCTGTCTTTAGTAAAATTGGTCCTGCCAATTTGGATCTTGTTTTGACATATTGACTTCAAGCTAATCACTTCAAAAATGAGATCCCCACAGAGTTAGCAGTGTTTCAATCAATCTTCATTAGAAAACCAAGGTTACAAAATACCCTTTCACTGTCTTACTCAAGAGCACCTCTGCACAATATAATAGCTACTTCAGGGACTGAACATGTTATGAATATTCTGTATAATACGGTGTCAAAGAGAAGATACCCTTCTTTACTCTTCTATATCAGTCCTAACCTGATATTCCAGTGTTGGCGGGGCTCTGAGGTAGTAGGTGGTCATTGGTGATAGTCAGGGTTGCGCTGGTGGGCTGGCTATTGAGTGTCGATGCCAGCCTGATGCTGCCGTTCAGCTCGGCACCATTAGGGTTGCTATGCTGGGCGAGCAGATCCTGACCTGCAAAGCAAAAACAATCTTTTATTCCAGAATATTCTTTCCCACACTGACTCACATTTCAAGTTCTTTTTTATTATATTATTGTGGGATAAGATGTTCAATATTTTGGTCCATTTGGGGAAGAAAAATGTTCTGCACTCCCAAAGATGCTAAAATATACACACATTTGGAAATATTGAGAGAGATTTAAAATGACTTCAGACATTTCACACAGAGCAAATACTCTGACTGCTCCAGCCATGGAGGCAGGGGATGATCTATCTTAACTCAAGGGAGCTCAGAACACAGCCACAACGTACCTCTACATCGTGGATACAACTCACACTACAGCTGATATACGACCAGCTGGAGATTATGTACGTAAAAATTGGTTTGTGAAGAATGTGTATCACTCACAGCCTCTAGCACTAAGGCTTTAAATCTTTATTGATGAAGGGGCTTCAAAATGAAAGAAAGGGCTGTGAGTTATTATTGTGTGAGAATATCAATAAATGTGTTACAGATCCTTATGGGTTTTTTATTTCGTCAGCTGGTTTGTTATTGATAGTCTGTTTCTGTGCTTGTGAAGAGATTTAAGTATGTGACGATAAATAGTTTATTTATCTTAAGAAGTAAAACATACAACATTTGCCTGTGAAATGTAGTAGAACTAAGATAAAAAGTACACGTAACTCAAATGTGTACTTTGTGATGGACCTGCATTGTATAAAAGTGTACCATACCTGATATGGTGAGGGTGATCTCCTGAGGGTTTCCTGCTGCAGCGCTGGAACAAGAGGCTGAGGCGAGGGCTTGAGTCAGGCTGGGATTGTTGATGGTCAGTGTGATCTCCTGACCGCTGGCGCCTCCGGTAATCAGCCCAGAGCTGCTCATGACATGGCTTAGGTCCTGAGAACCTGCAGAATCCACAGGGAAGCACAGATCAGTTATTGAGCTCATTACAATAGAGGGTCTACTTAGTCATGTTCTCAGCCAAGGACATCATCACACACCTGTAGCATCCTGCTCAGAGAGGCCGGCCATTGTGACCTGAGCAGGTGTGATGGTGGAGGGCTGCAGGGCCAGGCTGGTCAGTGGGTGGATGACGACATTGGCGGAGACTGATGGGTCAGTGGTGGACATGAGCTGGCTGCCAGAGTGGGAGACGAGGCCAGCGTCGACACTCAGGGGTTGAGAGAGGAGGCCGCCTTGTTGTAAGGTCTGCTGGAGGAGGGCGTGGTCAATCTGCAAGAGACAGTACAAGTTCAAAATCATTCAGGACGTTTCATACTTTCCCTTTTTGACAACCTAAATCTGTCATGTAAAATATACATTCCATATATTTAGGTGAGCATAACGTTTGGCCTACGTATTTTCTCTGGTACTCCTTTTACACTATGTCATATTTTTTGGGATGACTTTCAACAGCTTCCAGAACATTTGCCTCAATAACTTTTACTTGTATTTGTGGGTTAATATATATAGATAAAGAGAGCGTGCATGGTAGTAGAATAGGAACATACAGATTCAAACTCTATTAAATTCCTTATGAACTCAGATTCTGTCTTATAACTTTGACGAAAGGACATCAAACCATCAAACCAAACCACTGATTGAGAAATCAGTGGTTTTAAAGATTTGTTTGTAAATCCATGCATTCAAACGTATAGGAGTGTGTAGCTGAAGTACATTCAGACCCATGCATTGGGCTGCAGATCACACCTATCATAGCACGTGGGTGCCAATTAATATAAACTGTATACTTGAATTCTACAGCATGTAAGAGTTGCTGTATTTAAAATTCACCACAACTTATACAAACTGATGCAGGGTACTTCTAATCTATTCTAGCATGAGGTGTATGAAGTCTCTGAAGATACTGAGGAAACGATAAACATCCTTCTGGTTATTATTTATGATGAGTTTTGATGGTGGATATGAGCAACAGCACTATCTGAACAAATTCCAATATTCAAATATCAGTTAAGCACTAAAAAGAACCGAATGAATTTGAACCCCAGTCCACAGATCAGATGTGTCGCAAACAAAATTTTCATTTATTACTTTTACAGCTCACTGAACAAAACTCATCACGGGCTCTCTGTACAACAGCTTTGTTGAATCTCATCCTGGTGCTCTTGTGGGATTGTAGTATTTCTTGTCCACCTGACTGCTCATATTGGTTTAGTGTATTTACGCTCACTAGACACATCAAGGAAAAAAAATAAAATAAAGAAAACACCCTATCATTGATCCCCTGCATGAGCCATCAGTAGTAAATGTAATGCCATGGTGGCAATGCAGCTGCAGCATAAGGCACAAATCATTAATGGTTGTTAGTTGCATTTAGTTAATCCATTTACAAACAAAAACAAACTTTGTTGGTTACAAAAAAAATCTAGACATTTAATAATTGAACGTCAGAAGGGTGGTTTTGTATTCATAAATGTGTGCATGAAATGTGCAAGTAAAATGCCCATTATTAAGAATTACTCTAGCTGATGATACAACAACACATCCAAAGGACCCTTTTGCACAAACTAATCTGTTTGTAATTGAGTGAAAGTGTTTGGACGAAATGATATACGCCCCAGGAATAATTATGTCAACTGCTTCAGTTGTCTTCTGCTCCATTCGATGATGAAAACTTAAAGCCTTTATATATATATAAATGCATCTTGATGCAAAAAACTCAATAATCAGAAATGTAAAACTCAATTCTCGACATTACGGTCGCCTGTAGCAGTTTACATGCAAACGCAAAACGTGCTTTGTGTTTACGTTCCAAACTAGGCTTCTTAGGCTGTGAGGACGGCTGAGCGCGAGCAACCGAAGATGGATGCAATCCGACTGGCAATTCCGGCGAGTAAATCTCATGTGTACTAGTCATGTGTAGCAGCGGGAAGGTCTGCCAGCATATTTTCTCTGCTAGCTTTGTGAAAACTACTGCAACGTACAACAACAGAGGAAGTTGTTGTTCTTCTTGTGCTTCAAAATTCTCTCACCATACTGAAATGCACAACCTGGTGGTGGAAGCCATACACCGTATGACATAAAATCCTAAATTATAAACACTGGATTCTGGAAAACATGTTTGATCAGAACATCTTGGACTATAGAAATTACCTTCCTAGAAATTAATTTCAACTTAACCTGTTTAGAGAATTAAACTGAATTATACTCAACTATAAATTGTTGGGTTCCTGCTAACCAATACAAAACCGTTAATAGAAGAAAATAAGTGAGTCAAAAGTTTCATTTTGGAAACTGATCAAGATGTATTCTTTTATGATTGCATCGTATCCCTCTGAATTGTAATCCAATCAAATTGTGAGGTGCCTAGATGTAGATGCATGTATTTTGGAAATGTAATTATACATAATGTATGATCATGCAGTATAAGCTAATACACTGGTAATATTATGCCATGAAACAATTAAAACATGATATGCTTTAGTGTGTGTCTCTTTAAGATTATTCGTGAACAGCATTTCAGCATCGCAGCAAACTACAATGGGGCTGATATTTGGCAAGTTGATGATAACATCAGGTAGTTTTTGGGGAGACTGAAACTTGAGTCACTTAGGAGATAAACCCATGGCAACCCTTTACTGAGAACTTGATTCATGGCCAACAGAAAAGTCCCAAATGAATAAACATTACTTTTTAACAAGTTAAAAGTCAAGGCGATGACACATGTGGAAAATAAGGTAATGAGGTTGGAACCTGTAGTGTGATGTTGTTGATGTTGCTGGTGTCGATGCCAGAGATCTGGACATTGGGGCACACCAGGTTGGCAGGCGTCAGCTGCAGGTGGATGCCATCCAGCGTGGTTAGCCCATCTGGGAGAGACACAGTCAGGTCTCCTGCAGCTGCAGCACACACGCACATGCACGCACACGCACACACACACACACACACACACACACACACACACACACACACACACACACACACACACACACATTTAGACATTTAATATTCAACAAATGTTGTGCTAATGTTGGAGCTTTATGTTCAACCTTAATTATCCTTCCAGGCAGCAGAGAGACAGAAAGTGTTTTTCTAGCGTCAACATGTTATGCTGTATGCTGCATGTTATGTCATATTTTATAAATAATCATTATCTTCTGACACAAGAAAATGGATGAAATCAAAACTACTGAAGT
>JAVQJD010004847.1:0-26671 GCA_036023655.1 Nannoperca australis
ACAGTGGAAAGAAAGTTGAATAGAAGCATAAATGTCCTTAAAGAGCAAGTTCGTGTGGATTAAAATATGTAGAAGTAAAAGTCAGAAGAAGAAATTACAAAGCATTGCTGGAAGTGTAGAAAACTGAAAGATGTTTGCCTGAATAATAGTTGAATAGCTGAACATTTTGTGAACAGTTTAAAGTTTAAATGGAGTTTGTAGCTGAAAGTCGAAGTTCATAGGAGAACAGGTTGAAAAGGATTCTGCATAGACTTACATTGTAAAATATCTTTTTAAAAAGCTTAATATTTTGAAAAGTAGAAAATAGCTGAATAAAAGCTGAAATGTGCTTAAAAAGCTGAAGATTTTGATAGTTTCTGTAGCTGAACGTATACAGAAGTTGTCAGTGCTGAAAGTTGAAGATTTGAAGATTCCTCCAATGGATTCCTAAGGCAAAGAACTCAGATGAGTGTGTGTATGTGTGTGTGTGTGTGTGTTTGTGTCAGTGTATCTGAGTGTGTGTATGTCTGAGTTTGTGTGTTTGTGTGTATCTGTGTGTTAGTATCTGTGTGAGTTTCAGTGTGTGTGAGTGAGTGTATGTGGGTGGTTGGGTGTGTCTGTGTGTGTTTGTAAGTGTGTCTGTGTATCTGTGTGTGTGTGTGTGTGTGTGTATGTTTGCAACATCAGCTGTGTGTGTAAATATCTGTGGCCTTTCAATGCTGACCAATATCAACCCACCAATCAGAAGACAGGAACAGGTAATCAGCATCAGCTGTGACAGTAAGCACAGTGCTGTCATTGAGACAGAGAGGGAAAGAATCTGTAAAACTCAGTATGGACAAAGCGTACGTCATATCGATGAAACGACCACACTGTGAGCACCACAAGTCATTTCCGAACATGTAGATGTATAATTTTTGTGGATAAAGTTAAGAAATGATGGCTAAATCACAGTTTCAAAAGTCCTCAAATGTGTGCTTTCCTCCAGACTCTAGGAGCAAAAAATGCATTACAGTCAATGAGACAGATGGTTTTTCATTACTTTTCATTGCTGGTGGTTACTTTGGAGTGATTAAGATTACTTAACAAAACCCATTCAAAACAGTAATGGTAATGGCTGCTACCTATGAGCAGACTTAGGACTTTTGTGAATTCTCAAAATAAACAAACCCCCCAAAAAACTAAGAAAAAACATTTTATATTACAACACAGGGTGAGCTTAACATGAGATCAGCAAAAACTATGTCCAAAGCCAGACTCTGCCTGATTCATTTTCCACTCACCCAACTTCTTATTCCAACATCAGCGTTCCTAAACCCTCATGTTTCTTTTGTATTTTCAATTAGTAGTTAACCACTGGGTCACTGACTTGCTTCTTCTCCTGTACCATCCATTGATCTGTCTGATACTTTCATATTATCATAGTTCCATTCTCTGCCAATACAATGTGTAACCTTTGGTATACAGTACATGCAAATAGTGTTACAGTACATGTAATAGTGTTAGACCATGATGATGTAGTACACACTTTTGTTTGATCTTATTTATAGCTTGTCTGATGTAGTATTTGAAGGAAAAGGGCAGCTACTGACCTTGAAAGAGAAACTTTCATCTCAGGGCATCTGATTGCTTGAAGTCCCAGGGCAGAGGAGGCTGTCAATAAGGGCACGTCATCAAATAAATTAAACAAAAAAATAAGCTTCTTTTTCTTTCTTGTTTAATATTTCGGTGTATATGTTCAGAAATCTAGAGCTTGCCTTGGTGTAAAAAGCTTACCAGAAAACATTCTGGTCTCCTGTGAGTTTTATGCTCTCTGTCCACACAAGCTTTTTTATTTCCATTCTAGGTGATTTTCATTCTAATTTTATCTTTGGGGCTAAACTTTCATATGTATTTGTACCTGCTCCTTGCTCCACAGATAATTTGCCGTTGCTAATAGACTACACTATATAGTATACTTTAGTCCTTTGTGTCTAAAATAGAACGCATTCTGACTTTTTCATTCTGTGATTTTTTTTTATATGATTACCCTGAATATGTTCCAATCAACTTTAAGTGCTACAGTCGGGAATGCTGTAAGCTGCTTTAAACTGGTGTCACTATCTCCAGCATACTATACTACAGATAGTTTTACTAGCTAAAGCACCTGGAATGTACAGAGCTTTATAAATGTTATCCTCTTTAAATAATCTGTTACAAAAAAAGTTTTTAATATGTTCTGACTGTTTTAACATGTTTTTAAGTTTATTTCATGGTGACATCCCAGCTAGACATCTGAAATATAGTGCTTCTATGCAAAAGTCTAACCAGGATGTGAAAGGAGGAAAAAAATACCTAAATAGCAAACTACTCTTCAACCTTGGCTGTCAGTGACATACTTTTTCTTCACTATTTAAACCAAAATATTATACACATAAAAAAAACCCACTAATATACCAAACAGTACACTGGCATTAAGCACTCGTTAATTTGCCAGAGCCGCAGGAGTGGAATAAATAGGAAAATGAAGAGTTTAATGGTGCATTAGTGAGGAGCCAGTAGAACAGGCCCTGGGCTGTGTTTTGAATAGGCAACTATTATGAAAACCAACCTGTCACACACTTGAAAGAGCAGACCAGTTGACATTATACACTGTAATGTTTCCTCAAGGAGTAGACTGCATGCTGTAGTTTGTTTATGATCGGCTGACTAAAATGTGCAATAATGATGAAGTGGTTGGATGAATAGGGGTTTAAGGGCAAACCTTTAAATTAATTTAACAGATAGTACTGTTGTCTATCTTTTTGCCATGTTATGCAGGGTCCATAAAGTTGTATAGTTTATAAAATTGTCAGAGATACATATTACCCAGAAATACACTGCATTTCATTCTCAGGATTATAAACAAACTAATTTATTTATTAATGATGTTAGGTGACAGCATGTTTTCCAGTGTTTTCAATTAGTGGCTGCTCGCTAATATATCTAATTACAGATGTATTTGTATGCAGGTTCATTTGAACTTTTTTATAATGCAGTTTACCCTCCTCAGTTTAATTATTGTATTGATGTTAACATCTTTGTATTCCCACATCACACATGCATTCTTATATTAGTATTTGGTTTGACTGATGCTGCCAGTGCACAAGCTTTACCCCTGATGGATACATCTAATCATAGCCTCCTGTTGTGAAAATAAAAGTGAAAATGAATTTGCTTTAACCTCTCTTCTCTTTGTCACACTCTAACTTTCTCAAATGCAAAATGAGGAACGGTGACAATATGGATGAGGCTGAGTAAAGACATAGTCTATAATTGACTGACTTTTGTGGTACAAGAAAGCTAGCACACCAGATACATGTGTTAAAGTTCCTTATATATGTTCTATGTATATTTATATGCCCACATTTATGAATAAATCATACAGAAAACCCTGCAAGCCATGAGCTAAAAAAAGCTCTGTACAGCCATCGAGTTGGGTTATGATTCTCAGTGGGTTTATCACTATGAACAGCCACTTTTTCATTACATTTGATGATATTGTACAGTAAAAGATATTGATTGATGCTGCTGTAAATTGATGATCCAAATACTATCTACCATTTAATCTATATATTGGCAAGATTTTATATCACAGCCTCTTTGCTCCTTACTGCCTTCATTAGCATGGCCTTCCAAATTTATGTGCAGGTCCGACACATGCAAACAAATAGACTGCTTTACAGCTTCAACCATTGTTTCCTTTCTAATGATTGAACGAAAGGAGATGCCATCACTCTTGGGTCCATATGTTTACTGTTGGCTTGTACTTTGTGATATGACTTGATCACATGATGATCACAATCTTATTTAATTTGGCTAAACACTTATTTAATAATAATGTCAATGGTAATGATAGAGAAATAAAGTAAAAGTGAAATCATCTTGTTTGCCTTGTGCAGGAATCTGCTCAGGGTAAGACATAAATCACATAATCTCTCTATAATCTACTAATACACTTTTATTAGCTCTCCATAAGCTAACAAAATAGCATAATGATTGGATTTTACTGGATAGTAATATACATTATGCAGAGATGTGCAGTTTGAAAATGATTTCACTATGATATGGATAACAATAATGTCTGTGCACTGCTTGGGTAAGATATAACTTGATTGAGGCATCAGATACTAAGATGCTAGTACTCCATATTGTTAGTGTTACGGTGACTTTGGTATCAGAAATACTTAAATAATATTTTATTGGAATAGTTATCTTAAATAACAATCTGACTATTACTGGTCAAAAAAGTAACATGTTAAGAATATATCAAGAATACATCTTCACTACATGTAAACAACTGTTGTGCTTTATTATCAGTGTTGTTTTTGTCACATCAATATTTATTCCTGATGTCTTCCTGCTTGTCAACATAAAGCTAAAATGTTACACAGTAAGTGTCCTGTTAATCTTTTTGAGCATTGACAGGCATATACTGGACAACATGTAGCTACCAAACAATCAGCACAAAGTGTTGTTTGAGAATTCCTTAAATTAATGACGACATAAATATTTTTGTAGACGTTATTCCACGGAAATTTGTAGAAAATCTGAAGGTTAATGTGTAATCTAATGGTAATACAGCACAGAAAGCCAAAGTGCTGTCAATAGCTCTGTAATCATTTCAACACATTTATGGGCCAGCAATACTAAGTATGTTACCAAGTACTATCATTATCACTTAACCCTTGTGCTACCTTGCCGGGTCATATTGACCCAGTGCCCCATTGTCTTGCCCCATTGTCTTGACCCAGTGTCTTCTCCACAGGGTTAAATTGGAGTTGGAAAGCAATTGGAGCACTGATTTATGTAAAAACACATACTTTTAACTTACTGGTAAGTTAAGAATACGACAGAATGACAAAATACTTAAGTGAATGTAGTGTACCAGTGTGCTTTATTACATTGTCTTGTATATTCAGCCCTGTAAGGCCCTGCATGGTCAGTACATCCCTGCAGCAATGGTACTAAGACAAATGCCTGTCATTTCACTGTAGCTGCTGAACTGATTCTGGTTTTATACTGATGCCATGGAACAATACTTTGGATTGTACAGCTATATCCATGTTAAGAAGGCCTTATGGCTGCATTGTTACCATGAATCTACATTTTCATAAATGCTGTTGTAAATCTAGACAGCCATGTATTAAAAATAGGTATGGAATTAAGCCCTCAAAGATCCTTATATTTTCCCCCTAATTTTCATGATGAATGGAATGTCATAAATGTATCATTATGGTCAAATGTCATAATACAGTATTAGCATTAGAGATAATGAATAGCCAAAATAGTAAGGGAATGGAGGAAAACAGATAATATTTGCCACTACAGCTTTGTCTTTTAAAATATGAACCTTCCAATGTTATACTGTTATATCTCTATCAACTATCTATCACCAATCTATCTCTGGCACAGGATCAAAACAAGAATCAGACAATACAGAAAAACAACAATAGTTTATTTTAACCATATTTGTGTATGAACTACAAACTCTGGTCTCTATAATCGATCATATCTCTTAAAGGTCATGAAAGAATGCTTACATGAAAATCAATCTCTTATTCGTTTACATCATGTTTCTCTTTTTCACTTTTAGAACAGGTTGTTGGCACATGTAAAATCAAAATTTAAAAATTTTTGTATTTGTTTTGTTTTATTTTTAAAATGTAATTTCATATAAATCTACCACTAGAACAGCATTCAATCTCAGAAAAAATGAAAAGAATGTGAAAAAAAATACTGACCAAAAGTATTTAGATATCTTACATACATGAGACAGCTCGACTTAAATGCAACAAATTTACGATTTAAATTTTCAGACAATTTACCTCCAACTAAAGGCATAAAGGAAATATGGTTACACTCTCTTATGTAAACTGAGTAGAATTGTGATCCACATCCCACCACTAGAAAATCAAACACAGACTAAATGATACACACCCAGGTCATTCTATGGTTTACAAATGTGCCAAACTCCACATAAGTGTAATTATGGGATGAATAGTGTCTGGGTGATGAAAAAAGCATGATATGGAGTAGTCAATTATCTGGTTCAGTCTTGACTAAAATTACTTAGGGACCTCATGTTATTTGGGAATCTACCATCTGTGTTGTTCGCAGCTTCAAAGTGAATTAATAAAGTCATGTGTTTCACTCAAATTTACTGAACAAATCTCCAGAATTATCTTGATTATCAAATTATCTTAAAACATACAGTGGGTCTCCATACTGAGTATATGCAATAGGCCCCTGCATTTGCATCCCAAATGGTATCAAATTCTCATTAATAATTTCCACTGCAGCCTCTATAAATTCTAACCTGGAAGAGGAGGACAAATGTACAGAAAAAAACAATAAAATAATGCTGTTTCACACGGTGCTATTATCATCAGAGCCCCTGTATTGGGTGAAATATGGATGGTAATTTGCTGTAGAATTCTTACTTAATTCATTATAAACACAGGTTATCAATATAATTTATGCAATTATTTTATTACACATCACAGGATGACCCCAGGTAATATTAGCCCTGTGCAAATAGGGCTTTAGATTATTATTGTTGTTTAATTTAATTCTGTCTATTTTATATCCTAGTCCTGGGATTCTCTGACAAACTGCTATTTTATCTAATTTATTCTCCCTACTTGAACAATCCTGAAGCATTAAGCTAGGGTAAGTAGCTTATTGTTTTTTAAGTTAAAATTGGTCTTGAGTAGAAAGCACTCACTCCATGGAGCTTTTAAAGTTGGCTATAAAAGGTAAATAGTTACCTGATGACATTTTGTTAATTTGCCTTTATTCTTGAATGTGGGAACTAGACACTACAGTTTAAAATGGTTTTGGCCAATGGAAGGGCAGAAAGTCGGCGCTGTAACATCAATGTACCTACGGACATTACAGTCGTAAGCTTGACAGAGTATTTGCCGACTGGTGAAATGTTTGAAACAAACTGAGCATACATATGGACAGCAGCAATGGTGATTATGCAGCAGGAGTAGTTTCAGAAGTTTCTGTGGATGTGTTGATATTCTTTCTGATGAGAAAACCACCATTGTCACCATTGCAATTCACTGTAACCACCATGAATCCAAGCTGGTCACAGCATCTGATCTTTATAAAATGGTAAATCATATACTTTTCAGAGACCCCTTTCAAGCCTACAGAAGTGTTTGAGTGGAGTTAAATTTCCAACTTAAAGGTTAGTGTTGTGCATGAAGAGTACATGCCACTATCTAAAACAGGAGTTATTTTATTCTCCTCATTATAATTCCTTATTTTAATGCATTATAATGAAAACACAAAACTGAATTAAGCATGAGAGTGGCCTGACCTTTTTATAGATTTTACTGTTAGGGGAGCAAAAACTGCAATTATTTGTAAAAAAAAAAACCTGGGGGATTGGATGGTTGGATCTGACAAATGTCTGCCTAACCTCGGCATTTATGGTGCTTGGCGCCATTTTTCATGGTGGGGACTTTGAAATGGTTTCCAGGGTATGGGCGCCCGCTGTTCTCATCCAAAGCCCCATGGGCACATCAATTAAAACGGAAATTGTATTGTCGCTAAGGGAGAGGGAGACAGGCAGGTGCAACCCAAACATCTGGTTGATGCCCGATCCCACACATTCACCTCTAAAGCCTCTTGCAGCATAAGCCCTGCCGCTCAGGGCCAAGTTCCGTGGTTGGCAGGGGCAGGGTGTGAATCGGGGGCTTCCAGGCACTGCCCATGTGGAATTGTGGCACACAGATGACAGGCAATGCACTCAGACAGCTGTATAAAGGGTTTATGCTCTTTCTTCAGCTCATCAGTCTGCTTCTGACAGCACTCAGTCCTGCAATACTGCAGATGAGGTAAGGTTTCCCAGCATGAAAATGGTGGCTTCAAATTAATCATCTTCATATGAAACAGTACAAAGCACCGTAAGGTAAAGGTGAGACCATGATACATTAGAATGCAGTAGACTTTTGCCAAAATTTAATACCATCTACATTTTTCACAAGAGTTCCAATCTTTACATATTTCCACAATTAGGTTGTTTTTAAAGTACCCATTAATGCTGGTCCTGTATCATGTCCTGCAATTAATGTAATGTCCTCTACAATGATCAGAAGATATCTCAGAGAAGCTGGGAGCAAAACAAGTGGAAGTTAAGGATAAAATTATATTTTTGCATACATTAGGAACACAACGACAAACGTTTCTTTCATAGTTAATTAATAGAATTTAATTGAACTAAAATGCACTTCTAATAGTGAGCCTCAGCTTTTACAATAGCAGAAAGCAGGGCATATTTCCCCCATTTAAGATCCTCAGTCTATTGATGACAGAGTAGAGAGTGCCTAATATGTTTGTGACAGATATAATTAAACAGTGAATTATGATCAAATTTCATCACTGACAGTTCTGTCACTCACTGTAAAATAATGAACAAGTGTTTAATTCATCTCAGTTACAGATGGTCACAAAAGATTTCATCACTTAATCCACAGCTGGAGAACATCACTAATGTGCTCTAGATTCCTTTGATACATGGGGAAAATGAGGTTACTATCTTATCTGATCTAGTCTGAAATTTACCAAAAATTTTCTTCAGGAGTTTCTTCGACAGATGTCTTCCAACAGAGTTTGAAAGCATATTAGTAAACCAATCCCGTGAAATGAGAGGAAGAAAAAAAAAATGGATTAAGTGCTGAAAAAATAATTGCAGAATACAGATTTTTCTCGATTTAACCACAATAGTTTTTTTCTTAAATAAATAACTTCTGTTTTGTAAAGACACTTTTTGAAACAGTAGACATACCCTAATTTCCAAAGTCATTGGATAAACATCACCAGTCACTGATTTGCCAGACACACCGTGTTTCCAAAACTCCATGTCCACTCCACTGTCCTTGCAACCAGTTGTCAGTGAAATCCAGTCAGTAATGTATTTATGTAATTCCATCAGTTTTATAATGTCTCATTTTGAAAAAACTTATTAGATTTGGGTCTCTTGTACATTGTCTTTTGAGCTGGCCCGGATTAGCAAAGGTTCGTGCGCTGAGCTGTGTATGGAGTTGATAGTGGAGGCATGGTTGTATGCAGTCTTATAGGTGTTATAGTGGTTGAGGTGCTCATGCTCAAGAGGAGGCAGAGTCAGGTGACCCTCCATGCCTGGGCCTCCTGTTACACAGTCCTCGTCCACATTGATGATCTCAATGGTACGTGTGGGTGCGTGGTGGTTCTGCTGGTGGTGCTGTTTGCGCATCTTGTAGAAGATGATCAGCATGACAGCTGCCATGAGTGTGATTGCAACAAAGCAGCCAATGATGATCTTGGTCGTCTTCATTACCTCATCCAAGCCGTTCAGTGAGCCCTCCCCACCCAGCTCTGTGACTGGGATTGTGTAAGTCTTCTCTGTGGCGCGGGTGGAGAGTGAGGTCCGGACTGTGGTGGTAGTTGTAGAGGTGGGTGAAACAGACTCCCACGTACCAGCAGAGGGGGTGGGGCCCACCTTCTGTTGCACAGTAGTGGTGAAACCTTCATTATGTGGCGTTTCTATGGTCTCCACTGTCACTGTAGTGAAGTAGCTGAAGCTGCTGTTCTCTGTAGAGGACACATTGAGTGTAGCAGATGCTGTTGTGTTACCTGCAGAATTACTAACCATACATGTATATGTGCCCGTGTCTTGCATGGTGACATTGGTGAAGTTCAGAGTGCCGTCATTCAGCACAGAGATTCTGATCTTGTACGCACCATGTGTCATAATGGAACCATTGGGTGTAATCCAGCTTACTGAAGTCAAGGAGCTGGCTCTGCATTTCAACTCTGCAGCACTTCCCTCCGTCACATTTAGGTCTGTGGGAGGCTCCACAATAACAGGAGCATAACAGTGAAAGTAGTTCTGGTCTAGCTCGCCAATGTATCGTCCCTTATGGTGGGATGGTGAGCTGCAGCGGGCACAGCAGCTAGTGTTTGCTGGTACCATCTCTTTAAGCCACCAGCTTAGCCAGAGGATGTCACAGTTACAATTCCACGGGTTGTGGTGCAAGTGCACCCTCTCAAGGTGATGTAAGGGAGTGAAGAGATCATGGGGCAATAGGGTAAGGTTGTTATGGGCTAGATTAAGCTCCACTAGTGACTGCAGGTCATCAAAAGAGTTCCTTTCTATGGTCTGGATCTGGGCATGCATCATCCATAGCTTCTGCAAATGGATGAGCCCTTTAAAAGAGCCAGGACGGATGACAGATAGCTGGTTCCCCGACATCTCCAGTTCATCCAGCTTCACCAGGGGAATAAGGTTGGGAATTTCCCTCAAATTGCACATTCCCAAATTTAAGTAGCGCAGATTGCTCAGCCCTTCAAAAGCCCCCTCAGATATGTAGGAGAGCCGTTTGAGCTCCCCAAGGTCCAACCGCCGTAATGAGGGCACTCTGTTGAAAGCATAGGAGGGAATGCTCTCTATGGGGTTATTCCTCAGCCAAAGCTCCTTTAGTTTGGACAGGTACTCAAATGCCCCATTTGGGATAGTAGTGAGGCGGTTATCAAAAAGCTCCAAGGTATTGAGGCTGGCCAGTCCATTGAAAGCTCCCAGCTCAATTTTACGTATGTGGTTTTTGCTCAGCTGCAGGATCTCCAGATGTCTTAGGTGCTTGAAGCTGTCCACCTTTATGACTTGAATGAGATTTTCTTGCAGATTCAGGTAGCGTGTGTTGGTAGAGATGCCATCAGGAACATCCCGCAGGCCTCGCCGGGTGCAGATGACTTTGCTGAACTGGTTACTACACGAGCAGACAGAGGGACAAGTTTGAGCACGTACCAGCCCTGCCACCACCAGCAGCTGGAGGGCCAGAAGCAGCACAAACAAAGGGTCGGACAAGGCCCGGTTCCACCTAGGACCTCGCATCATCTGCTGCTGCTGAGAGGAGGTCATCTTGTTTAACATTCATAATTCATTGACTGGTCTTCCACTCTTTGGAAAGAGGATTTGGGCTCACTGGAATGAAATAAGAGACAGAGGAGAGAAGAGATACATTAATTGAATGCACAGGTGTAATGCATGTTTGAGATTATCACGTCACTTCTAATTATTACCACTGAAATACTTAGATTTGTTTTGGTTTCTGTATCCATTGCAGCCACAAATAATCACACATACATACATACACCCACACACACAAGATTACAACCTTGATGCTGTGCCTTATATCCATTTCTGTTTCTGGGTGCACTGTCCTCCTTGCACTCTCAATCTTAGTCACATAAAATAAAATCACAATGACGCTGCTGACTTCTGTGTTGTATCTCTGCAGGAGGAGGAGGGGAGGGAAGACAAGCAGCTATGACTGCTGTGTTGTGTGATTTATATTTGAGACTGGGGGGACATAAATAATAAGGAAGCTCACCACCCACCAGTCCTTCAATCGAGTCAAGATATCTGGAAACGTCTGATTACAACTCACAGTTCCTCAAAGGCACGTATGTGACTGGGATGTCAAACAAGCATGCCAAAATGGGACCGGGGAATTTGTTTGTGTAACTCGTTATGAATCATGCCAGAGGAAACAGTGGAAATACAAACAATGTATTTTTTGATTAAGATTTGATGGTTCTATGGCAGCCATGGAGTGTGACTAAATATTTAATTGATTCCATGTATGTTATCTTTCTGTCAATAATAGCAGTGTTCCTCAAAGTTGTTCATGTTTTTATGGTTGTACAGGGAACATTTTTAAAAAGTTGCCATTGATACAGTAAAAATTATCATTAGAAATACAGCACAGCAAAGAAAAACTGCCACTTGTGGAAGTAAAGCTAGAAATACAAACTTTCACCTGAAAAGTAAAAAACGTAAGATTCAAAAGTCATAAACTGTAATTGAAATTGTGAATTTTAAAAGTGACCTGAATTCAAAATATGCACATACAAAGAATGGCCCAAGTAAGAATAATTTAATTTCTAAAGACAGCAAAGCAGTCTTAATTAGTCATAAATCACTACAAGTAAACACCATAGCATCATTACTAAGTGCTTTGAATTGAATTAAAATCCCAACAGATACCTCTTTTGGCTGAGAGTCATATAGAGACAGTGGAGAAGAATTCGATTCTAGAACAAATTTGTAGAGGGTTTCAAGTATGAAATATCAATATCTAACCCTGCTATGGAAATACAGATCCATTAAAAGGTGGATTCTTACACTACTAACATGCTAATTACATTAGCTTCAGTATTGTGTGATTTCAAAAAGAAACTATCAGTATTAATGTTATGTTAATGTTATGTTGTGTTAATGTTCAATTTATGTTAAAAACTAGATTATAGCTGCAATGTTCACTAATAATTCCTAGTAAGTAAATATTGTCATATGTAAATGCTGAGATGAGCATAACATCATCATCACTATATGAGTAGTGCAATGTATTTTGCTTAGTTGTAAGAATTCATTCTTACGTCTATTTATTTTTTATCACAATAATAAAAAGTTGGATTTTTGAAAGTGAAAGACAGGGAAACACTGGGCAGGTCAGAAGTGAGTCTCAGAGCTAACACAGATACAGAGAAACATTTATAGAGTCTCTAATCTACCTGACCTGAATGTTTTTGAATGTGGGAGGAAACTGGAGCACATTCAGAAAATCAATGTGAACATGAAATTTTAACTTCTCACAGAAAGAACAAGAGTTACAACCTGCAGTGAAATGACAGTGATAAACATTGCCATATGTGTTGGTGAGCTACAAATAGCTACAATAAATCTCAAAATTTGTCATGAAGAGAACTCTGACTGTCACACAAGTCAGATAATAAAGTGAAACAGCTGTCATATTTAAATAAGGTAATGAAAACATTATTATTTTGTTTAATAGAATCAATGGTCACTGACACAGTGAGTTCATTTCAATTGACAACATTTGAAAATTTGAAAATGTTATATGACATTTAAAAAAAGGATACAGGTTAATAAACCCTATAAACCAGAATATTTTCAGTGTTAATCTGGCAAATACTGCAAGACTATTTTAATGAGTTGACACATACACGCTCAAAAGGTGCAACAGCATTAGCATGACAGCTGATTTCTGAACAGAAGAGAATAAATCAGTTACATAAACGCTGGGATTACAGTATTTTCTGCTTCTATACAGTATGTTCAAATCACAACATAATCTGCTACAGAAAGCTCTTCACTTAAGAACAAGCAGGCTGATACTGTAACTACTGATTAATTGCTTGATTACTGACTTCATTAATTCTTCAATTACAAAATTCAAATTCCAAGCAGCAAAGCCTGAGGGTGGATAAATAATATGTTTTCATGCAGGGGACCAGACAATTCTGACAGGGATCACACATCAGTCTGAAAATCACATTTTATTATGGCGGCTTTAATTTGTTAGGAATTAAAAGCCTTGCACTAAACTATTGACTATGGTACAATCCAGGGTAAAATATGAGGCTTCTGCTTGCATGTTCTACTGACCCTGTCAGAAGAGAGTTGTAATAAAAGTGAACATTTTCAGGAATATTTATGGCACACACTTATTATTCCGACAAGTACAATTTGTTTTTCAAGGTGAAATTTCATCAATAATATGACCAACTAGAAAATATGCTGCTCAGTTAGGATTTGTGAAAAACTATTCCTCGGATAAGGAATCCCTGTATCTTAGTCCACTATTTACTCATCCTCCTTTTCAAGAGATCAAACCTTGAAAAGAGATAAACAATGAATCAGCCGAACAGAATCCAAATTATGGCAGCAGAAAAGATGAAGCTGATTTACAAAGCAAAACAATGCATCCTCACATTGACAATGAAAGCAGCAAAATTGGATTTACACAGTGTGGTAAAGGAATTAGATGAAACGAGATAAGGAAAATGAGATTAAGAAAATAAAGCATTTTCAAACTTTTGTTCTAAACGATTTTGAACTGCTAGCTGTCTTTGTCTGGTAGAGAGTACTATAGTTTGACCCAGATTAGAAGGACTGCAGACAATTGAAGAGCAAGATCTGCAACATTTCTGAATTCATTTCTGGTTCATGAAATGGAAAACAAGACACATTGAAGCCAACTGTTCAAAAAAACTCTGTATGTGACTACATACAGCTTTTTAGCAGCATAGATGACAAAAAAGCACATCTTATACATGTCATGAAAAAAAAAAAAAGCCAAAACATACTCTTACTTCTTATTAGTGAAATCCTAGGTTGCCAAATTCGAAAATGTAAACAGTAGAAAACTACCTTTTGACTATTGGTTTTGGATTTAACAAGAAGATATGTGTGTCATTGGCATACATATACATATAAATTGTAATATATGCATGAAATATTTTGGTGACACAGACTCATAGTTTGACTGAACCCCTATAAACTCCCTTACTACTTAATAATATACTATATAATACTATAAGCCAAAATATTTTTGGTAAATAACATAATGGTATACAAACATCTTTTTATTTAAGTATGAATAGTGGGGGTAGATTGATCATTTGTTTGATGCATTTCAAAGGGTGTGATACAACCGTTGCACAAGCTTATAATGTATAATCATCAGTCAGTTTAGAATGCAATGTACTCGTATAGAATCACACATGCAACATTACTCCTTACATCAGGGTGTAGTTACATCTAGCAGCTCTTCTGTCCTTTTCCCACAGACCTTCCATGAATATCTGCCATTAGACCACTTAAAGGTAACCAATGGGAATTAACTTTGACAGCCGTAGAAACAAGAGACTCATCTTTTTGCGTGACACAATAAATCAATACTCATACTGCATAAATACAACAGCTGTCTTGCTGATATTGCTCAGCTCTCATTCTCATCCAGAGAATGTACACACTCAGTACAATGACTGCACAACAACTAACAAATACAGATAGATTTTGGTTCTACCCTGAGTAACAAGGCCATCACATTTTTATATTCTGTAAATCATCTATGTTAAATTCACACAAACCACTGAGAAATTATAATATAATATATTTCACTCCCAGTCCTTTTCATAAGTACAGTAATTCTGGAGTCTGTAAATGTATTTTTGCATTATAAATTAGCCAGAAAAAGCAGAATTAATTATTTAGCACAGCTACAAGAAATTCTAGTGGGACTAAAGCACCCTAAATAGGTCTGGTGACGCCACTGTGTGGCAAAAAGCAGAGTGATTTTCTTCTGCTTTCTTTCCCTGGTCAACAAACATATCCTGTCTTCAGTCTTTACAAACACATTCATGCCTTCATTGGAAAGGTGGGGAGAGGGATATGGGACTTGCCTGAGGCTGTCTTCACTCAGTTAATGCTTGAATGCCCACTGATTATGAACTTTTTAGTAAGAAGTGACTGACAGAAGCTTGGTTGTTCACACTGCATGGTGTGTAGGTGGAAGGAAGATGAGAGATTGTATAGTGCGAGAAGTGTGTAAAAGAAGAAGGTCGGCATATATGAGAGACAGAGAGAGAGAGAGAGAGAGAGAGAGGGAGAGATTAATGAGATATAAATCAAATCAGGTCACTTCTTGATAATGCCAGCAATCTTGCAACAGCTTCAAATAGAAACCAGAATCCTTTATGGATTCCAGTGTGGGAGGGAGACCTACCACATGTATCACAAGCCTTCCTCTCTTTTTCCTTCTCTCCTATACAGTAATATTTTATAGTCATATTTTGCATATAGTGTTTTACCACTGTTTTGTTTTGTCACCAGTATATTAACATTTCACTGGGGTAAAGACAGGACACAACATCCTCCCCTTAAGCCAGTGTCAGAGACAGTTGTGTTAATATTTTGAAGCTGGAATAAAGTGTGACACTTAGTATGACTCAACGGCTTTGCTTAAAATTAAATTATTTTTTACATTTATTTATTTGTCTTCTAGATGACACATTCTAATCTAATTGAAAATAATGAAAAATCTAATTATGCATACATGTCACTGATTGGGTGTCTTCACTGCCAAAAGCTGAATTGGTAAGACATATTACTTCTGTGAGGCTAATAACAGAGACTTGTGTTTCTCTTTTATTCATCTGTCTACATTTAGAATTGTCCATCTCTTTTGTTATTGGACTTTCATTTATTAAATTCTCTCTATAATACTCCATAATGAGTTAATTTTAAGCTTGCAGCATACTGACCAGTTGTTCTAAACTTATTTATTTCAAATTACCTCCTGCAGCCCTTTTTTAACAACATATAGTTTATCATTATTTCTTTGGTGTATTTAAGTACTTAATACACAGTGGAAAGCAATAGGCATTGGGCTAGCACATGTCCTGCTCACAAAAAACACATGGTAAGCTCTTTCCACATACACACAAACTATTAATAATGAAGTTTTTTTTCTGCAGATAACCTCTTGATCTCACTCACATAGCACTACCCACCTACATGCATAAACAAATTAGAACGCTTGCTTAGCAAGCTGTAAATTATCTGTAGATGATCACTGAATATGCACAAATTATAATGCACAAAATTATATGCACAAAAATTGACCGTTCAGCTTTGAGATATACTTGTCTTTTCCATATCTCTTTGTTTTAAGATATACAGTATATAGTATAGCTTGTATATAGTACAGCAACAAAAAAGTAATAAATAAATAAATTTGGATTTGGAATAAATCAATTCCAAATCTGTTTAGACTAAGTTCAATATCGTCAGCAATATCTGAACCTTTTAGGGCCATTCATGACTTTTGATTTCTCATTGCAGAAGCTGTTTGACCACTGTGTATCTATGCATTATTTGCCAATTTTGAATAGTTCGTTTTTCTCTATTTTTGCACTGTCCAGTTTGTATCTGACTATCAATTGACTCTTTCACAGTTAAATCAAAGAACATACAGATAAATGCACTGATTTTAAGTGTTCAGGAATATTGAGAGCAAAAATTAAAAATGGTCATGCTGTAGCTCTTTTTCAGTCTCTTTTGTTTTAACCAGCCAAGTGAAACAGACAGCAGAGTACTTTGAATTGGTGCTAACTAGCCAAGTGAGACAAACTGACAGCTGCTCCCCTGCCCACAGCCTGACATCCTTCTACTCACAGCTTGTCTGTCTCATCCATAACAAGATGGTGAAATTCATTTGATTCATCGGGCAAACAGTGATTTAACCAGAAATCTCAGCAGGATAATGTATTTGGAAGTTACAGGGAACATTTAGAAGGCTATACTTTTTGCTTTATCATCTTTACAAATATGCTTGGTACAATGAGATAATGCTTAGAAATAACATTACTGGGGAAAGTATTTCTCTAGAGTAGGTTGTAGGATTTCAATTATGCACTCACTAATCAATAATTTTAATCCCAAGTGTGTGTATGTGTGTTTTATCCTGTTTCTTAATAAACTCATTGGTCTTCCAATAACATAAATCCTCTATACACTTTGTATATCTAAGTGTACCTCTAAGGCTTTGTTCTCCAGGTGCTGTGTTTCCTGTTATTTTCTTCATCCTGTCAATTCACTGGTTGAGTTTTGTGTGATCATGGAAGAAGCAGAAAAGGTTTTTGCCAGCTCCTTAACATCAATATCCAATTCTAATTGGAAACATATACAATGAAGGGGCCATAAGAAAAGCAAGATGCAAGCTTCTCTAATGAGCTGTTGTAAGCTCAGTTACAAGTTAGCTTTCTCTCTCAGCTAGTCTGCCTATAAATGATTATCCACACTTATGTATGTATGTACTTATTGCCTCACAGTGCTGTAAAAGCATATGAACTGGCATTCAGAAACAGCCTTTAGAAATAGTTATAAACCAGCAGAACCACTGGACTTAACTTTTTAAAATATGTAAATATGTTTTTGAAGCATTTGCCTTTATTTTATGTCTTTATTACAGTGTATATATAGACAAGATGTGTGTGTGTGGGGGGGCCCTACTTTTAATTATCACTGTACTCAGACAATAAGCACATTTTCTACAGACTGGTGGGTTTATCAGTTTATGTGCACTGGGGATTTCATTACAATTGTGTAAAGTGTATACTGGACCAGAATTGGCTTCAAGCATCCAAGTGAATTAACAATAAGCAAAACACATTTTTGACTGGAGGGAAACTTATGAAATTTGAGCCCTAGTCTAACATGCACGACCTGCAAATAATTCACAGATATACTGTACATGTAAATTAAACACAAAGTGCTTTTGTATTCACACTTTCTTCAGTGTGTGGGTTAACTTTAGATTGTAAGTAACAACTTTTTGTGACTTCATAAGGGTTACCTGTCAGTTTCTGTCTGTGTTACGACCTCTGCTCCTATTGCTGCCGCTACTCCTGGGCACTAGGTGTCCCTGCTTGTTTCTGTCGGTTTCTTTCCTGCCTGTCTGTTTTGTGTTGCAGGTGCTGAGTGGGGTTAATCAGTGGCATGAGCTAAACCTGGGTGCGGGGTGCTCTGCCCATTAAAAGGAGCTTCCTCAGTCTCTGCAGCTGCGTCGTTCCAGTCGGATGGTCGCGCTGCTCTGTTGTGGTCTGTTGTGGTCTGTTGTGGTCTGTTGTGGTCTGGTCTGTCCTCTGTCGGTCGCTGTGGAGTGGCGTCGTGGGGCTCCGACCCTCAGCCGACTTGATCGCAGCTTACTATTGTATTCTCAATTATGACTTTATTGTTAAAAATAAATTGTCTCTATCTTCTGCTAACTCGTTTGTCTACCATTTTTGTAGGAATCTTGGAGCCGGGTTGTAACAACAAGTTTCCTCAGTGCTTACTTATGCAAGCATATAGTATCGTGCTGTTTACAAATTCTTTTTTATTTTTGAATGTGGCCACTGTTGGCGATGATTCTTTACTTGTGAGTCAGCCTTCCAGTATCTGCTAGAGAGAGTGGTGTGTCACCAGTGCATGATGAAGACGGTGTATCATTACTGCAAAGCATCACACTTGCTATTCAGGTGCAGGCCACTTCTACACAGAAACAGAGCATTATTGGCCTCCCCCTCAGTCAGAGGATGACCCCCGGAGGGACATATTTTCCTAAAGAATGAGCCGCAGTCAATTCAATTGGCCTCTTCGGTGTCCAACCAGGAGCTTGTTTAGGGCCGCTGGCCTTGAAAACACAGACAAGGATACAAACACGTGCATCTCCATGAGCTTTTACACGAACACCTAAGTACATACAATCCCATGCACGAGTAGTGTCCATACAGTACAGCCAATGTCTTACTAGAAACACTTAAGTATACATAATTTTTGATTTTAAACTTCTTTATTCCTTCCTGCACAATGTTTTGATTCCCCTGTTATTCCTTAAAAAATCTGGACCAAGTGCACAGATTTTCAGCAGACGGTGTGTATCCATGTGAGTGTGTGTGTGTGGGGGGGTGTGTGTGTGCAAATGTTCACAAGCTGGGTACTTGACAGGCTTCTTGTTTCACAGTGGGCAGTGTATTGGCGGTGGGGGCTTGTGGGTTACAAAAGGTATTGATAAAATCATTCTTCACCCTGTAAACATGTCAGAGAGGTTGTGGGCAGAAAATGGCTGCTAACTACTCTTCAAGGATGCAGGATGAAGGAGCCCGTCCATAATGCTGCTGCCACTCCAGTGTCTGGTTGAGGTCAGGGTTAGCATGCATCACTCTGAGCCTGACCGAGCTGTGCAGAGGTCATTCTGAGGCCGTGAACCCGGATGTCCAGGCATCTCCCTGTAATTGAGTTGAGGCTTGAGAATACATGTGAGATAAGAGGGCGATAGGGAGCCAACTGATGGTATCTACCAACCAGAAGCCACAGTGTCAGCAGATATAATAAAATTAAGTCTGTTAAGATTGAATATGTGAATTAAAACATTGGGCTTCGAGTTTAATTCCTGTACACTTTTAATCCCTTTGGACTGACACAATCCAGCAGGAGCCTAATGACAAATCAATAAGTGTTGTGGTTTAACAGTAAGACATAGAGTAGAATTAAACCACTGAAATGATGCAGTGAGTTCAAAAAGCAGAACTGGATTTCTGGACCAACACTACGCCTCGGTTCTCGTTCTCTGAACATGTGACATTATATGATATTTTAACATCTCTTCAGTGTTGACATCTTCAAGGACACATGATTGTAATGTCTCTTTGATTGATGTGTCAGAATACCTGTGTAGCATCAGTTGGACTGAAGGTCAGCTCTACAGAGGACCTGCTAAAAGAAGGGCAGCCATTGACAGTAAGTAGGAAATAGGTAGAGTCAAATGTCAAATAAAATGTGTTGTTGATGCATCTTATAATGGTAACAATGAGAGTGGGGGGACCTCTGGTGGTTTGGAAACACGTCATTGCAATAAAGAATTCTTTACAGCAAATAGAGATGATTCCAACAATGCCACCATTCCTCTTGATTTATCTGAATGTATAGAACTGGATGCTTGAGGGAATACATGTTGTTTACTTGTTCAATAATTTAAGTAAGATAAGTAAGATATATTTTCAGCTTTGGCATTTTAGGCTTGGAGTTCTTTGGTGTATATTTGTTTGTGAGCGTGTTTCTCACTAAAAATGAAAATAAATAGATTGAGTGCCTCATCAGGGTTAAGGAAGCTTTACTTAGAACTGCATTATGGTTAAATGCTGGAAGATTGGGAGATTTGTATAAAAGATTTAGAGCTTTTTTTTTTACTGCTTTTGTTTCTCTTATTCAGTAGATAAATTTTATGTTTAACACATTGCAGTTTAAACATCATGTCTTAACTGCCATTAAAATGTTTCTAGAACTTCAGAAAGAACTTAATTCTCAAACTTGGACTGAATATCAGGGTACCAGAGGAAAAGGGGAAAAAAGTCTAGAAATATTACCAGTCATAATATTTTATATTTTAATGACCTCAATATACCACCTATTATTGTATTAATGTTGCACACATTATACCACAAAAAACACAAATATGATCATACTTATATGACAATATTAATTAAATGAATGAGTGTCCTCACTGTTTCACATCAGGCACTTGTTTTTTTCCCTTTTCCCTTTATAGCAATCACATTTCAAAGGCACAGAAGTAATGAAGAGAAGGGAGAGGGATGCTCATTTTACCAAACAACATTTTTACTTTCTGCCTCTGCAGAGGAACATAGGATATTAAATTACAAATCTATCTTAGTCTATGTTTGTCTGATTTTGTTTTGATCCATTAGATTGTAATATAATTATATTATGATTAAAGCAAAGAACAGTGAAGCTCACATTCACAAAACACAGAGGGCCTCTGTAAAGTTATAGATGTGATAGTCCTGTGATAAAGGAAGACTAATTATGATGCTTTCCTTTCAATAACACATGTAAATCAACACACTTGGGAACATGTGTCACCAGCTGTTTTTCTGAAACTTGTTGCCAAAGGAAAATGTTATAGAGGAAATAAAAACGTAAATTGATTCCATTGGACAAATTCAATATCATCTCCATGAAGAAACCCAATCTCCCGCCCCACTGGGATGGATATAAAGGGTGGATAAAATCTGAGAAACACCACATGAAAGGAACTTTGAAATGAATCACAAAAACATTAATTCATGTGAGCTAAATCAAATATGCTCAATGCCATTTAGCTTTAAAAGAGGTCTGACATTCACCACTTTTATATGTGAGTTTCTAAAGTGAACTAACAGGGGCCAGATAGTCAGGGCCTGATTTGCTGCTGCATCGGCCATGAAAATTGAAGAATGATTTACCATGGCAGGGATAATAGGCACAAAAATTATGAGAACATATGGCCAACACAGACAAACAACATCATCAGCCTAGAGGAACAGTGGTTGCAAATAAAAGCTTCCTGACATTGTGACAGTAGTTCACACCAGGAGTAGCGCAGACATGTAGTGGAAGTTACATGCATTGTAGAAGGGCTATTTACACCAGATGCGTATTTCTGTGTGCAGTCCAGCAGCCCACTTTGAGAGAAGAAAAAAAAAACTGAAAACAAAGGTGAAATGTCTTATGAAAATAGACTTCCTACAATGTGAGCAGAGGTACCAGCATAAAAACACTGCTGAGAGTCAAAAAAGTTCCTCTTATTTTTTCGCTTCACCAACTTTATATCGTACTTTCTTTTCATTTTCTTTACAGACTTACTCATGCATCAATGCAGCCACATGTCATTTCTCATTTAGTGCCATGCTGTGATTGAGTAAAGCCTGCAAGACCTCTGAATCTCCCTGTCCTTGTCAAATAATTTCTCAACACTTAATCCTTCAGAAACAGAGCAGATATTAATTTGGCATTTAAAAGGTAAAAGCAGAAATAATTAATTTCTTGTTTTTAAATAGTATTGTGTATTTTTGTGAAATATGTGCCATATATTTAATGCCCACTGCACTCTGCATTGCCTATAACTATAGCTGGAGATTTGTGGGCTGTGTGCATGACTCTGTACCATGTGCAAAAAAAATGCTAAACTATTGCCTCACCAATAACAGCAGTGACACAGACTCAACAAGATTCCATATTCTACTGTCTCTCACAAAGTTTCTAAATACTTTGTTAGTATTCTGGCCTTGGATAAAACTGTTTCAGTACAGCTGCTTTGACATTCTGAATAAGCTTCAATCCAAGGCTAATAGACAAAGACACATAAAGAGCAATAAAAAAAGTCTAAAGTAGTTGATAAAAGTCTGATAGTTATGATAGATATGTTTGCTAGATGGATTTACATCGGAAAAATGCATTAAATATAGCCACAATACAATTTCCAACTATTTTTTATAGGCATGAAATGGTTAGCCTGGAGTCAGTGTTAAATAACTGCTTTGCATGATCTTGAAACAGCTAAAGAAACTGAGGCTATTTTTAAGGACCCATTGCACTCTATGGTGCAAATGATCCCTCACAATTTTCCCATTTTCACACATAATTGTTCCCCAGCTGCTTAATACTCCTGTCTTTAATGATTAAACACACATTTTCAATAATATGGACTTGGAAGGTATTCCTGAAAGAACAGGAAACTCCTCCATCTTCAAGTGTGGTCCAATCACTCATTAACAACATCCCCGATTTAAAAGGTACATGATGTAACTTGGAAAGAATTCAGTGCTTCAGTCACGGAATAGCTCAAATAAATTGGAAAAAGAAACAGAAATAGTCCACAGGTCATTCATTTAGCCATTAGTTTACTTTCCCCACTAAATCCTTTCCATGATCACAGGGAGCTGGAGGCTAATCCTAGCATACATGGGGCAGAAGACAGAGAAACACGCTGGTGATTGATAGTTTCCAATCCACCAGAATTAGACACCTTTGGACTGTGCTGTGTTCCTACACTTTACAAAGTGTACCAGCAGTAGTTTGCTGCGATAATAAGGGTGATTTATTTTGGTTGAAAAGGTCCATTCTCAGGGAATACACTGAGTGAAAAAAGCCAGGCGTGTTCACACTGAAATTGTTTCTTAATTTTTCTCTCTGCAGCTCTTTCTGAAATGGTTGAATATGATTTGGTTAAAGGTATGAAATAAAGTATGTCATTTTTACCTTTCGCACATAAGTGGAGTTTAGATTGAGAACATACATTTCTGACAGGACGAACAAGCACAAAAAGTTGGTCTTTTTTTTTCTTTTTCTCTGAAAGCATTGGATCACCTCTGTGATACTGGTGATCAAGATTAAGCTTCTGGTTCTGTCTAATTAATTTCTTACCTGCCAATTCAATCACAGTTCCAAGTGGTTCTGGTCATCCTCATGTTAACTTCCAATACACCGTAAAGCTGTCCCTGAAAATACAAATGGCAAACTGTAAGAATACTTTTAAACACATAACAGATTTACTGTGATACAGTTTGTGGCTACTCTGTTTTGTGGGCTCCATAGAATACAGTCCATGAATAATGCGTTGGTTTTGAAAGATTACGATCCACTTAACTACAAAAAAATTTTTTTTTAAACCCTCAGGATGAAGTACAATTCTTTTTACTGTTTCTAAATAATCATTGAGTCATCTTGTTAGTTTTCCTTTCAACCACTTCCTCAGCCTTCTCTGCTGATGCTGTTATTTTAGCGCCTTTGAGAACTTCTATCTAACAAGAGGAGCTTTACAGTATCCTACTGTACTGTAACTCGAAAGCTTATTCCCCCTGGGACAAAGGGGCAGTCAAAGCCAAAAAGCCTCACAAACACACACCCACACACACACACATGCATTCTGCACACACAGAGACATGTACACACAACATAGAGGACAGACCCTGCTGAATAAATTATGGGGGACAAAAGCAAACGGAGATAAAGCTTTCCATCTCACCCACCATCCATTAGTGCAGTGCAGGAACTGTGAGCGCAAATAAGTGTGTGTTTGATCCACAGGAGCATTATTGTGTGAGCCTATCATGACCCCTAACCTTTGTTTTAAGATAAGGGTTTGCTGTCTCTGTCTTTTATGCAGCATTGCCAGTGAGTACTGTTTTCACATCATGGCTGCATTACACCCAGATGACCAGCAGCTAATGGCAATAAAACACTGCATACATATTTTCATATAACCCATCTAATGGGCTTCTGGGGGCAAAACAGAATAGAATAGAAACAGATGGCATACAGTTGCTTATGAATTAGACAGTTGGAGTGGAATGGAAAAGTTAGAGCTGTTTTTAGTCTTTTTAGTACGAGTCCAAGACAATCCTCAAGTCATTTTGAAGTCTAAAGGGCAAATGCAAATTAAAACCACAGGTCTTGATATGTTAACACAGTCTTGTTCCTGCATTAACAGGCCCAATCCTTTAAAATTCAAAGGATATGGTTATGACCAAAACCAAAAATGTTTCTCTCTCTCATTACTCTCCAACATCCCCAATCTGTTAATGGCACTGAGCTTGAAGTCCATTTGTTCCAATTGAGGACAAATACCTTTAAAACGGGTTAATAAGATATAGTTCTATTTTTCTAAAAGTTTAAATAATTACCTAAAATAGCTAGCCACTAGTCGCAAATGTTAATGTAAATAGTGAATTTGCTAGGGACTATTTTCAGGCACAGGTTTGGTGCTATAGTGAGTTTTTAAGTGTGCTGGACAGCTTATGTGGAATAATAAAAAAAAGTGCCCATGTATATGTAAATGAGACAACATGTCACCCAGTGTGACGGTGTGGCTCACTGGTGTGTTGTTTTTGGACAACAAGAAAGGACACAGAGGACAATACTTGCTACTATGATCAATTAATTGTTGGTTTTTGTCTTTTCATAAGATTTATTATGCTTCTATGGTAGACACACATGAAAATATAAGGGTACAATGAGAGTACTAAATAAAACAAAATTGTTCAAAAGCTGCAGGGGTAATATAATTACAAGATGACCTGGTAATGTAACTGACATTGTAAAACAACATAAAGTACAGCACAGTAAGTTAAGGAAGAGCTACCCAATGCTCTCTGGCTGAAACTTTACTAAGAATGATACATTATCCCCACAGATAGCAATGATGGATATGAGTTTTGCCGTTGTAATCATTATCATTGTTGTTATTATCAACACCATCAATATTACACCCCCTGGCTTTCCTCCTCCTTTGACAAAACACTGGATTATTCAATTTTTCTAAGCTTGTCTCGAGTCAGTGTATCATAATGTGTCTAAAAGATGTATGTTCTTCCTAATTAAAAAGAAAGAACCATACTCATAACGTAAACATGCAGACAGTCTGGTCTGTCAGACACAGCTGCTGCTTCAATGGTGTAAGGAAAGAGATGAAACAAAGTGTGATTTGCTTCTTTATAGTCTATGTACAAATGTATTGTTTTGTTATTTAACTACAGCACTGTGCTCATTTGGTACTTACTACATTTGGTAATAAGATTTTTAGAGCAATTTATGTTACTTTATTAATTAAACATCACTCGTTCTTAAACATGCCATTATATCCAGTGTTTTCATTTCAATTAAAAAGCATATTAACAGAAACACTGCTCATGTGCAGCCATGACATTTACCCCAGATAAAGGAAAAACACAGCAATGCAGTGCGGTTGTCATAGCAAATATTATTGGATTGCATCAGTTCAACCAACATATGACTTTCATAAGCATGTCACTGTGACAGATTTTGGAGTCACACCCAATGCAGACAGTGAGCAGATTGGTCCCCAGTGTCCTGTGTGAGACAGATCATGGTTGAATTGATGCCTCTTGACACTCTGAATCATACACATTAAAGAAACATTTTATTGCCACCTCATATTTTGCATGGACACCAGAGCTCCATTTATTGTCTCATCACGTCTTCAACATCAGTCAGTCCAATAAATGTGTAGTCATATCTTTAGGGGTCTGCAGGACATCAAATCTGTTTTTCTTCTCTCTTTATCTCCTATGGACTCATAGAGATAAAGTCTCTTTCTACAACAAATCAAGACCAATGTCAGTGCCTTCTGCTCCAGATCGCAGCATATTTTGACCCGCAGGTCACACTACATCACCCACTGGAAATGACCAGAAATGCATGTCAGGCTGAATCAATTGGCTGCACAGCCACTCGTTCAATTAAGATCTTGGGTGGGGGTGGTCAGTGTGGTTTGCAGTGTGGTGAGGCTCCCAAAGGAGCAGTAAGTGCTGAAATCAGCTCAGCTGAGCCTGCCATTTGTCATTATCTAATGGTAAATCCATCTGTGTCTTGTAGAGGGCCCTCGCCAGGCCGAATTGCTAAGTGACCCGACAGTAAGCAAAAGAAAGAAAGATATAGATAGATATATAGATAGATATATAGATAGATAGATAG
>JAVQJD010004860.1:0-44197 GCA_036023655.1 Nannoperca australis
ACTTATTGCATGACTCTTACATCCTCAACACCACGGACATATCTGTGCTCTCATCAAGAGCGACTGAGGATGCATGGAAATGTTTCGCTTTCTCGCACAGTTGATCCTAAATGTTCCCCGACAGGTCAGACAGCTCTGCCACTGTGTTGGCTGAAAGGCTGATGTTGCTGAACTGACCCCTCTTTTCCAGACAGACTATACTTGCAGCCTGTAACATGCACTTGTTGATGAACTCGCCGTCTTTGAATGGCTTTCCTGCTTTAGCAATCATCTCACTCACCACGTAGCTTCCACTGCTGCATCACTCTTTGTTTCTTTCTTTCTTGAAAACATCTTGTTGCATCAGTAGACATGTTTTAAGTTTGTCGACCCGGGCCTCTCGCTCATCTCCCTGGTATTTTGCATCCTCCTCAGCATGTAATATAATGACGTCTGATGTTGTACTCCTTGTGCACCGCACATTTCTCGGTGCATATAAGTGGGAATATAAGACATGACAAGAAACGTACATAGAGAGATTTAGACACCAACGTAATAAACGACGCTGCAGTTCACCGACGTTGCTAATCTGCGTTGCTTGGCAACGACTCACACACGTGCGTATGAAAAAATGCACGGGCCGCACTAACCCTAAACTTTGCTGTCAAGATGGGGGCCGCAAAATATCGTCATGCGGGCCGCGATTGGCCCGCGGGCCGCGAGTTTAGGACCCCTGAGGCCTCGCATTGTTTTCTTATTTACAGAAGTTTTGCTTACACTGTCTGATTCCACCACGGTTCCCATCAATTGTGATGTACAGCTCACTGTGCAAAATGCACTGGTGGAAGACAGATCCTTCGCCTACAGTAAGTAAAAGTAGCAATACATTAAAGTAAAAGACAAGTAGCACTCAACTTAAGTAAAAGTACAGAATACTGAGGCACCAGTGTGTAAGCAGCAGTTAACAGCAAGATTAGACTTCTTTGTATATAGTTAAGTGCGGTGGAAATTGTATATTTCCCTCTAGGGAGTGAGCAAATAAATGAAGATCCAACAAGCCGTTGTATTTTGGATATGCGAGCACACAGAGTCAATCTTACTTCAGCGGAAAGGACAGAGATCATATGAAGAGTCTGACCCTGAAGGCAGATGCAGTCACATATTTATGCCTTCACAATACATAGTAAACAAAAGACAGAGAAGGATACAGAATCAGCTGTAAGGATGGAAACACAGAGCAGACTATTCTCCTCACAGTAATCAAACCAATGTACCTTACAACAGAGACGACCCCAGACAGAACTTATACAAGTACATAGAGTGTACATAGACTAGTGGGAAAACAGGTTATTACATTACTGCCCTTACATTAAGTATTGTAGTTTAGAAAGAATTACTCTTTCTCTGTAATCTTTGCTTTTTTGCCAGATATTGGGTAATTTTACGTCTTTGGTTCTCGAATATTAGATTCTTTTAATTTGAATTAAATTAAACTACTTCAGAAGTGTTGTTGGAAGTGCTAACAACTCATAAATCTGACAAGGGGAAGAAGCCAAAAAGGTTTAATCTTTAACAATGAACTGTATTTAATATGTTTATAATTAGTTTTTATGTACAATTTTTATCTGAAAAGGAACTAGTTGTCTCACGTCAGCTGTCAAATAAATGTAATGGAATAAAATGTGAAATATCTCCCTCCGAAATAAGCGGATCTATAAATTACCTAAAGGTTTTACTTAAATCGGCTAGAGCCTTTGATTAGTTATTTCCACAAATGTGTGCAATGCTTCTTATTTCTCTACTTAAACTTGAAATAAAACACTAAAAGAAAAGAAAGAGTAATTTGCATTGAGGCCTACTCAGATTGTTCAGTTTTGACATGTTAAATTAAAATTATACATCAGAGGAAGACATTTTACGGCGGGCAAGGAAAACGTTTTTATATTCACTGTTTCAAAGCGTTCCCTTTACTTCTCATGTTACAGTTTCTCATCACACGTCCACGCTGTCTATTTAACACTGTCCTGTGTCAAGGAGGACTCACACCTGCTCTGTAGAATAGTGAGGAATCAACTAACGAAGCTGTGTGTGCATGAACATACTGTGGAGCTGCTGCACATTCATCCTGCAATCTGTCCTGCCAGTCGGAAAGCTCTGGTACTGTCAAATTAAGGATCTGGTGATTAAAATATTGAATGTTTGCAACAGTGACATGCCGTTCACATTTTGCCAAGCTGATAACGTCGCGTCTGGTATTTTAAGCTCATCTGTCATGTTGAAATGTATTTTATTATCTTGGTTTTGATGCTTTTCAATCACCAGTCATCCATAGTCACGACTACAAGGAGTCCTTCCGACCACCAGATGCTCCTGCAGAAGCACC
The DNA here is from genome assembly GCA_036023655.1 of Nannoperca australis. Taxonomy (NCBI): domain Eukaryota; kingdom Metazoa; phylum Chordata; class Actinopteri; order Centrarchiformes; family Percichthyidae; genus Nannoperca; species Nannoperca australis. The sequence continues at coordinate 2,363 of JAVQJD010004860.1, forward strand.
CTTCAGATAGGCCAACCGTGTGATTCTACCATTCTGTATGTTCTTTGAGCTGTAGCGGTCTTTAATGCAGCATTTCTTGAGGATTTCTGTTTTTATACATTCAGAACTGAAGCCTACATGAGTCATCAGTCTGTGTCAGAGCCATCTTTCCCTCGGCTCGGAAAGATCATGAGCGATGGGACTTTGGGGATCTGTCTGGGTAAGCAGCCAGTGGCACCTCATTCACCGCTTCTGCAGCACTGTAGCACCATCCAGTGGCAAACTGTGTAAGATTAATGAGGTATGGTATACTGCAAGTAGCCATAAGGGAAGATTTCCTTCCTTAAGGGTGCCATATTGACCTGTAAAAACATGCAGGCTAGCTTGGTTAATATAAAAAAAACTCTTTACCAATTAGACATGAACAAAAGTGTTTCTAGCATTATCCACTCCACCTTCTTGTGTATATTAATCCCACGGCCTTCACCAGTGCAAACCAACATTTTACCATTCTGAGTTGGCTCTCAGCTCACAGAGAGGCAGGCCAGGGTCAACGCAGAATGCAGTGGATCCATACTGGACACATATAGCAGACAGAGATGCATCATTGATTAGCAGGCGGCTCCCTCAACCAACACAACTGGCTGGACTGGAATGCATCATACGGACATTAGTATGAGATTATGACATCTGGCCTTGATATGTACGGATTTCATGTTAGGCATTCTGGGAGCGAAGGAAAAGGGGAGGGGAGGGGGGACTGAATGTCCGTCTTCCAGGCAGCCGCCAGTAATCCAAGCTCTCATTCCCAGGTGGGGCAAGCTCTCAGTCACAGCTGCTGGAGGGTAAGATTGGGAAAAGGAAAGTAAATATTGTAAATTGAATCAGCTTCACAAAATCAGTGTATGTGTGGAATTGGAATAAAGTTAACTTTAACAAGCTTTCATTTTAGTAAGAGGCAGGTGGTGTTCTGGTTATCGAAACACAGAAGGGGCATTTTTAGGGAAATATTCTTTACTTTATTTCTTATTCAGTCAAAGAAATGATTTTGGTGGTGATTTTAATTTTCCTAAACTTCTTTAACAGAACAATACAATACAAATGTTACAAGTTACATGATTACACATTTAATATCTTGGTCCCAGAAAGAATAAAAGCAAAAGTAGCATTTGTTACGACTTGTTAATAATTATCCTTACATACATCTGCATCCCATTCATCTTTTGACCTGTTCTGCCCTACAAAGTCATAATATAGCAGCTACACATTCAGTTGAAATGGAGCAGAATCTGACTTGATATGTGTTTTACCGTATAAAATATTATTATAAAGAATGTATAATTTCAGAGAAAACATATTTGTTTGCAAAACTACAAAACAGAGCTAAAAAGCACATCATTAACTTAAAGCTAGCTGGCGAGATAGCCACAGGTAGCTTTAGCTAAAGCTACACTTATCTCATTTTAGCAAGAATCTGGCAGCTAAATGCTTCACTATGTTCACCAGCTATTCACCAACTGTGTCTGTCTGCCGTTTGCTGCTGAGTGCTGTGCAGTGGATTTTTTCAAGCTTTTTCACTGAAACCGTGCAACTGTTTGTTGCACGGTTTGGCTAAGAGAAAAAGTCTGTTTCTCTGCTTCTTTATGTCTTTAGTTACTTTGTCTTTGTATGGCAGCATTGAGCTCTGCTGGAATTTGACTCTATACTGAAGTATATATTGAGACAATTATAGTAACAGCTCCGTCTCACACATCCATGCTTATTGAAGTTCAGCAGTCACTTAACGTTAACTGTATGGGGCAAGTTTCCCTTCTGGGGGCCGGCTAGGCCGGACCAGAGGGCTCCACAATCACCAGGTCTTTCAGGTCACTGAGTTTTCGGGAGAAGGAGCTCAGCCGGGTGCTGAAGGAGCCCCTCTTCTGGCTGTGATCTTCCCCACGGGCCTTCAAACAAGCACACAGGCCCTTGCAGAGGCCCCCGAGACGACCCCGGAAATGGTTTCCGATGAAGCAGTAGAGCACGGGGTTGATGGCCGAGTTGGAGAAGCCCAAGCAGAGGGTGAGAGGGGTGAGGTTGTGGATGGTCCAGTTTACCCAGCAGCCGTCCAGCCAGCCCTTGCTCTTCAGCACGTCCAAGAAGGTCACACAGTGGAAGGGGAACCAGCAGAGGAAGAAGGCCAGGACCACAGCTGCTACTGTCCACAACACCCGCTCCAGCCCCCTGCCCTCCAGGGCTCTGCCCCCGCTGGAGCTGGGGCTCACACAGGGAGTTGGGGGTCTCTCCGGTTTACTGCTCTCAGCTGATTTAAAAGAGGGCACGTTGGGGGCGTGTGACAGATTCTGCATTCTTACCAGCCCTGTGTCAGTCAGCAAATGTCTACCAATTGCACTGTAGCAACAAGAGATGACAAGCAGTGGCAGCAGGAAGGCCAGAACAATCTTCATCCAGACGAGGGTCAGATACCAGTTATGATCAGGATAGGAGATCACACAGGCCTCCACGCCAAGCCCCTCAAGGAGGTACGTGTCCCTCAGATACAAGGTGGGGGCCGAGCAAGCACATGCCAGGACCCACACCAGGATGCACGTGAGCCGGGCCCGTTTGGCATCTCGCGCGATCTGGGAGCGGAGCGGATGCACAATGGCCAGGTAGCGGTCCATGCTCATGCTCGTGATGAAGAAGATCGACGCGTAGAGGTTGAGGTTGAGGAGAGTCCCGCAGACTTTGCAGGCAAACCGGCCAAAGGGCCAGTTGTAGCCCTGGGAGTAGTAGACGGCCCACAGCGGGAGAGACAGCAGAAACAGCAGGTCAGACACACACAGGTTCAGCATGAAAGTGTTAGCCACAGTTCTCCTTGAGGCACTGGCATGGGCCAAGACGCACACCGCCAGGGCGTTGGCGACGGTTCCCAGCACACAGATGACGCTGTAGATGGCGGGGATGACTGTGGTCATGGATACGGGAGGCCAGTCTGTGCAGGGGGGAGCAGAGGGGGACAGAGAGGTGTTCACATGGATCTCTGTCGTTGAATGGGGGGAGGCGGTGAGGTTGAATAGGGAGAGGTCATTTGGGATTGCCATTATGGAACTGGATGTTCCCTTGCGTCACACAATTTCACTTCCCTCCTTTGAGTTTTTCACGGTCCGCTGGAAATTAAACAAAACAGAAGAGCATTTCAAATTCAGCTGCCTTTTATGGACAAAAAAGTGTCCCTACGCAGCAATCTTTGGTTGGCTCAAGGTTTTATTAGCTGTCCTACTTGATAACCAATCACAGCAGAAATACATTACACCACTCTTGACGTTGGGCTGTAATGAAATACATATGAGGGGTTGTTCTAATCTGGCTGCTGCTTAATGGATTCCTTAAAAACATCTATTTTGTATTAATGACTGAAATACATTTTGAAAAATTCATGATTAAGTAAAAAAAGTGTCAACTTAATTTTAGATTAAATCATTTTACAGGAAACTTAAAAGTCACTGAAACTGATCCCGCTGCGGTCTGGAGCACCAGGGGAAGGCATTGTTAATAACAGAAATAACAACAAACTGAATTTAATTATATGGGAAATCATATCTTCAAATAACTTTTTCCAATACAAGAACTAACTGATAATAATGCAAAGGCAAGTTAGAATTAGTGGAAGAAACTAGAACATGTATCCTCAAATCAAATCAAAAATGTAGATTTCATCAAACCAGACTTAATATATGATTTTTAATATATGATTTCATCCCATTGAAAGAATTCGTTTTACCTCGAGTGATTGAGCGTCCAGTCCAAACAGTCAAACTGTTTTCAATGCTTCTTTTGGCTAAAGTCCATGTCTTGACGATTGCTCCTCGACCCTTCTAAGACAGATCTGCACAGCTGAAAACCCCGGACCACATCGTGCCTCTGTGTTTGTGTGCGTGTGGAGGAAGAAGACTGGAGGCTCTGAGAAACCAGATGAGGTTGGGGGTCTTATAGCCCCCAAGAGCCTCTTGATGATTGCACAACAGGGAAGTTGCGTACACGTCCCACCTTCATCATTATCAAGGGGCTGGACTGTACCTGGACACAAGCCAGCCTGCAGAGAGAGAGAGAGAGATTTGCTCTCTGTTTTTCATTCTATCCCTCCTTTTTTTACTCCCTCCCAGAGTCTCTAGCAGACAAGGCCAAAACAAAGAAAATCAAGTCAAGATGTGTGTAAGAGTAATAGCTGCATCTCCAGTTACTGAAGACACACAACCACATGTCACACCTGACCATTAATGAATAGGACACCAGTGCGTTTGAGGTGTCAAACAGCCCGAACTGTCCTGGTGCTCCTGACCCAAGGAACAGAAGCTGTGTGTTAATTAGCAGAGCCTCGCACTTTGTGTCATATTCGTCCTGCCAGCGGTCAGATAAGCCATGGGAAATATTTACTCTGTTTCAGCGGAAGTCAAGCCAGCCATTGGTGCAGAGGGGAGGGGAGGGGGTGGCACAGTGTGGAAGACGAATGAGGAGGAGGACAAGCAGATACTGCAGGGAGTGAACGAGGAGATGAGAAGGAAAGGAGGAGAGAAAGCTGAGATTCCCTCCAGTGGTTTTTCATTAAAGCCTCTGGTGAAAGTTAATGAGGGATGCGTACAAAGCTCTGAGACTGATTACATCACAGCTCCTTTGATCAACAGTGTGAGCATTCATCTCTGCCTGCACGTGCGCATGTGTGCATGTGTGTGTGTGTGCCTATGCTTCAATACTTGGGCAAATGGATCCACTCAATCTCAGTCTGGCATGCATGCATCGACGCAATATGCTCGCCTCTGTTTACATGTGTGTTTGGACGTGTGTGTGCACTCTGCCCCATTGAGTATCTATCAGGACGTGACACGTTGTAATATCCGTGGGAAAGCCGACGGGGATGATGAGGGGACGAAGGCAAGACAGAAAGCAGCACATTTTGAGGAGCTCCATTGTTGCAGCAGAACTGTTCAAATGGGATGGTTGGGCTTTCCAAAACGGAAACTTCATAATGCACTTCTTCCACTGGCATGCTGGGTATGCACAGTTGTTCTCACACATACACGCACACACAGAGAAGCCAAGGGCCTTTAGTCATGACGTGCAACAACTAAAAACAGAAATTTATGGTGTCGTGCCGGCCAACAGAAATAGAAGAACAGAAATATGTGTGTGCCTCCCCACACTGTCTCTGCCTCCCCACACTTAGTTACTAGTACAAACATACATACTAAACGCACCATCAGTTTATAAAACATGATGCACCCTTATAGATTAAACTATCCAACAGCAGCCAGCTACAACTTTGCATCAGGAATAGTAATCAAATGCTTGTATTATACTCTGAAAGGGGCGTTCTGCATGATAAGTGCTTTTATTTTTAATACATTAAGTGTCTTTGGGTGATTAAACTTTTATACTTCCTTAATTTTACGTTACTTAAGTAACATTTTTAGCTAGCTAGCAGCAATGCCAATCTGTCTATCAGTCCATCACTTTAGCGCCATCATCGGGTCAAAACTAATTCCCAGCCTCAGCCGAACTTTATGTTATTGCTTTTTAGCAAATATTACAATGCTAACATGTTAAGCTAAGATAGTGAACGTAGTAAACATTATGTCTGCTGTATTGCAGCATGTTAGCATTGTCTCTGTGCACATGTTAGCATGCTGGTGTTAGCCTCACAGAAGTGCTGTAGACACTTTTGTAAGTATTTTCACACTGTGTTATTAGATGTCTTGCTCTGTTACATACACATTCACTCTCACTTGCTTTGTCTCAGAACAGCGTTTGTTGAACAGAGGGGCAATCTCACTTCATCCTATCTTCAGACAATCAAATCCACTGGCTTGAACCTGTTGGTACATGTTTCACGTTTTATGGCACTGATGGTGTAAATTCCGTTACCAGATTTAAAATCTGCCCTCTTCATGGGGCTGTGTTAGATGCACAAATTGAACAGAGTGAGGCTGAGTGATTAACAGTTGGAGAATGAGTGGGAGTGTGTGTCTGTGTGTATTTGTCTGATGAACCAAACACAGGGATTTAGTTACAGGGAGCATCTGTACAGGCAGCAGATAAGGAGAGCGATGGAGCAGAGAGCATCAAACCTCAACTTACATCACAACCCTAACTTGGCATCAATCTCCCAACCAATTATTTTTTCACAGTCTTCTTTTCTGGATTTAAAGCATGACATTTTTTTTTTGCTCCTGTAGTTTGTCAAAAGTTTCTTTTCCTCTACTCTCATTAGCAAGAAATATATAATTATTATATGTCTCTGGATGTTGCTGCAACCAAAAAGTTTATACAGCTAAGATATCAGTAGCCTGAAAAAACATCAAATTAAATGAGTATTTTTAATAAGTATATGTGCAGTATGTTTCCGTTGAACAGAACGGACTGCCAACATCTGATTTTATCTACATATAAAAGAAAACAAAGAGGAAAATGTGCGCAAGACCATGTGTGCACATACACCGACTTACACAAATAAGGGAGAGATGCACACAAGTAAACACATACTGCATTCACAGACACCCATAAATTGCTTACATAATTATGTTTATATTTTTTGCTGATAAATGGGCTATGTGTTTATTTGACGGTGGGGGTATCCCTCACTGGCCGGACCCTGGGAAGATAACCACCACAAACCACAACCCTTGCAAAGTCCTCTGTGGAAAATCCGGCTCATGGGGGTGAAAGGTGAGAGGTCAGGGTTGTGAGCCCCGCTTCCTCTCGGCTGGTCAGGAACAAATCTCAGAGAGCTCAACATTTGTTCACAGAACATAATCATAGCTGCCGCTTATGTGGGATGCTGTAAAGAAGGGGGCCCCACAGCTATGTGTAGGGGACCCCAGAGGGAGGTGAGGTGAGGCTATACTTAGCTTCACATCTTGCAGGGGGGCTCTGAAACCTTTAACACTGGCCCTCAGCTTATAGCAACAAGATGTCTGTGTGAGAAGAAAAGGTTGCACAGATTTCCAGCATTCCCACTCTCTCTGCTCTGTTCTATTTTGAACGAGTCAATATGTTCCATGTGAATTAATTAATGCTGTTGGTGGATAATGATTGCACAGAGTTGTTTATGGAGGATTGTTGTATTTTCTTTCAGAACATATGGCAGTGCTTGTCTAAAAAACAGCACAGTCAGATCGGCCCACAAGTCCCTTAACCCCTCGACTCAAACTGTAGCTCCAATGCCTGGTTCCCATACGTGTTTGTCTCCATGTGTAACAGGAAGAAGGATGAGAAAGTATTGACGTCTAATCGATCTGACATCTCCCTCTTTTATACACATATGTGAGCAAGCACACACACACACACACACACATAAACAGACTCCCAAGGGTCAGGACTCTGGTCAACCTCATGCAGAGTTTATGAGGTCCAGGGAGCTCCGGTTCCTCTGAGGAGCAGTAAAAAAGCTATAAAGATGTTAACAGATAGCCTAGTTCCTCAGTACAAACAGTGCTCACAAATAAACAAAAACATGTGGCATTAAAAAGGCTTTAAAGTATACATGACACTCCCAAGTTTAATATAAACCTTTGTCGCTCAGACTTTCAGAGTTCATCAACATAATCATGTCCAGGATTAATATTTGTCCATTTGCACTGAACTTCTGTTTTAGGAAACCACAATGACCTTATCACTTGGGATCACATTAACTATCAACTGGACAATTTGTACCGTACCCTCCAAGGAAGCAGTTCCTATGGAAATTGGAGTCAATTTCTGACTTGGTTCGCCATCTTAGTTTAGTTAGTTAGCATGCTAACGTTTGCTTATTAGCATTAAAGATGTACAAATGAAGCTGTGGAGAATGTCATTAGTTTTGCAGGTATTTGGTCATAAACCAAAGTATTAAAAATTAAATAAAATGTTGAAGTGATGGTGTCAAAAAAGTCAGGGACCACCAAAGTGATTCATCCTGAGTGGGACATTTTAATGGTAATCTATCCAATATCTGTCAACACAATTCACTCCAAACCATTTACCAACCTCGTGGTGGGGAAGAGGAAAAATCAGTACATCATCAAAGTCGTTAGGATATATCATCTGGGAACCATGCATGTCTGTACAAAAGGTTGTGCAAATCAAAGCTGTAGATGTTGAGGAAATTTGACTAAAAACTAAAAACGGCAACCTTATGGCAGCACTGGATAAAAGGTCGGGGATCATCATCATCAGTACGATTCATCCTTCGGGGACCATGAATGTCTGTACAAACATTTATGGCAATCCACCAAATAGTTGTTTAGCTATTTCAGCCTGGACCAACATTGCATCTACAAATTATTGCATTCGATTTAATATTATGCATTTCTTTCTTGCAATACACACTAAAAAGCTTGAGTTTGTGCCATTGGTCAAAGTGAGCACAAATTGTCCCTTATTCGTAAGTAAAGGTGCTCTGTTGATGTATGGAGCAAACCTAAACTATGAACATATTACAGTGCAGAGCCTTGTGTGACACAGAATTTCACCAGAAGTCAAATATCTGCATTCACAATGAAATTCAAATTACCATTAGCTAGAATCAAGAGGGTTAAAAGGTTTCCATGAAGAGAAAGGGCATCGTTTGTGATTTAGGTGTGATTAAAGATCAGGTCCATCTCATGTTTAGCTTCTCATTATATGAAGTTACTTTTTTTGTCAAATGTCCATTAGTATTTTTAGTTGGGTGATTATAAAAACATTTTTGTATCACATTTCATTCAGTTTTAAGACAGAACACAAGGGTTTTTGTTTGCAATGGTATGCTAAATGTAGGAAGTAATGTGTTTATCTGACCAATGTTTCCCCCCTGAACTATACATCTGCTATCTTATCCAATCTAAGTCTGTGTGTGCTGAGCACTTACCATGCATGACAATAGATAACACAACTACCCAATACAGACAAGTACGTATTTAGTAGTTGACAAGAAACAACAGGAAATTGTGAAAAATATAAATTTATTTTTGGTTTTTAACAACTGAAGACAATTTTTGATGTAACAAAATGGAACAGCACTGGCCCATCTTGCAACCATTACCAGCACATGTGCAGTACTTTCAGCTTACCAACGCAGTGGGCTAAATTACAATAAATAAAAGCACCATGACTGTTAGAGCTGTGGAACAAAAGCCAGTAATAGTTAAATGACATACAGAGACAACATTTCACAATCTGCCATCTGTGAATTACAAGACTTATAAAACGTTGTGGGTGTATTTTTTTCCAGGTGTCTGTACCTTCTACGCAAACCGACTCACTTCTGAGTGTTGGAATTCACTGCATTGCTGCAACAATGCAAAAATACTTGGACCTTTTCTGTGGAAAAATAAATGATGTGGGCCGAAGAAATGAGAATGGAAAGCTGATCAAAGACTTCCTAACTTTACTTTTCTTGCAAAATGGCCTATTTCCACAGCATAATGATACAGCGTGTTTGTCAATCTGCATGCGATATGGGATGGCAAGGTGGGAATAAGGTCTCTCCTGCGGCCGGCTGTGGTGTCTCAGCTGCGTGTGCTGTACAGGTCTTCATCCTCGGGGTTGGACTGGCCAAAGTCCATTAGGGCAGGGTCAGGCTTGAAAGCAGGGCCCCCTGGAGGGCAACAAGAGAGATGCAACTTAATCTCAGTCACAAGAACAGTGATGTTACATGTTAAACATAAAGGGATTTAGCTGCTTCATTACATGACTAGTTGGCCCAGTGTAGCAGGGACGGACGTGGACCTTCTCTGTGCAAAAATAAATGATGTGGGCCGAAGAAATGAGAATTAAAATGTTGATAAGACTTTCTAACTTTGCTTGCTTGCAAAAATGGCGTATTTACACAGCATGATGATACCGTGCCCTGTCACTCTTTCAGTGACCATACAATGCTAGTGAACTAGTGATCAGTACAATAGGGACTTATTCTTACAAGCACACAGGCCCACACATGCACCACATCTTCCTAGAATTACCTAAATTCCAAGTCGTCTGGATGCGCATGTGTGCAGGTGTTTTCCTTGGAGACTGAGGTTATTTGGATCCACATAGATTAAAGCTCCACTTATTTCAAGTCTGAATGGTTTACAGCACACGTACTAACAAGAACAAGACCCAACACATGTAGATGTCTTGGAAAAGAGATGCAGTGTGTGTATTGTGAGTATGTGTGAGTAAGTCGCTGCCCGACTTGCAAACAGGAGCAGTGGTGCAGGTGCAGCAGGCGGTCACGGTACCTTCGCTATTTTCTACTGCAGGCTGTGGGAGAGGTGGCGGTGGTGGTGTGAGTGTCGGGGTCGGTGTCTCCTCCACAGCAGCAACTTGTGGGTCAGCTGACTCGGGTTGAGCAGCAGGTTTGGCATCAGCAGATTCACCAACTGTGGAGAAGTCAAAATACAACACAGGGTCAGCCGCAGGAAGTGATGTGTTTCACCCCTAAGCAAGCTATTGTGATTAATATTAACATTTACAACAAGCTGTAGAAATAGCTTCCACAAACCTTTTTCAACATCTATTGGATTCTTTTTTGTTTTAGGAGCTTTTAATATAACTGTCTTCCATTTTTCACAAGTTTCCACATTTAAGTAGCTCCTTCATTTACAATGAATCCACTTCTAAGCTAAGCAGATTCATTTAATATTGCATTACTACTGTACTTTCTGCTCTTTGACATTATGCGGCAGAATATTTTTGGTACCTGCTGGCTCGTCTGAGGCCTTTAGATCAGGTGGTTCTTCGGAGGAAGGAATGGACTCAACCAGAGCAGCCTCCACTGACGGAGCAGCCTCCACTGACGGAGCAGCCTCTACCGTCTCCTGTTCTGAGCTGGGTGTGGGCTCAGCCGGGCTGAGGTCAGCGGAGACCTCCTCTGCTGCTTGTTTGGTGTTCGAGGGCTCCTCAGGTTCAACAGGCGCAGGTGTTTCGTCAGAGGTGGTGGTGGTCTCCGTCTCTGCTGGCACTGAATGTGCTGCTGCAGCTGGACAGGGGACGAAATGCAGCACATCTTCAGTTGAAGTATTTGTGCGATTGTATGTGAAACAAAAGCGATGGAAACAGAGATCAATATCTGTAACACCTGTGTTGGTGGGGGTGTTGTCGGGGGATATCTCTGTGAGTGTTAGTGATGACTCCTCCTCTGTAGTGACAGCGATAATGGGCTCGTCAGACTCGGCTGACTCCACCTCTGAGCTGTCTGTGGTGGAGCTGCGTTCTGAGGCCTCCTCAACTACTGCAGACTCCGGATTTGAAACTGTAGCTCTCTAACAACATGTGGACCAAAAAAATGCATTGCTCAGTAAATAAATATAATATTATGAATTTTACCATTTGATTAATCACACTAAGTGTATTTGTCTGTGACAGAAGTAAGACACTTAACCTATAAAACAGAATATAGCACTAGCTTTACAATTTTCCTGAACATTTCACTTCTTGTAGGTTGGATTTATTACACTGACTAGAGAGAAGAAAATGTAATCGCTTACGTTAGCATTTTACATTTCGGGTATTTAGCTGACACTACGAAGTGACTTAGAGTGAGATTAACAGCAGTACAAGCTTTAACTTCCAGATCACAAAAACCTCCCAGCGACGACACGTAAAGAGCAAGGTAACAATACAATCATCAGAAAAGGGCAAAGTGCTGGGAAAAGAAATGAAAAGCAGCCTACTGAGAGACAGGAGGGACTTTTTGAGCAAGGAAAAAGTGCAGAGCAGAAATGATTCAGTGGGAGTTACAAATATATGGGTTAAATTGCTTGGTTTTGGTTTTAGTCACACACAGTAAAAACAGCTTTACAGTACTTCCTATTTAAAACTAGCTGCTTACGTGCAGATGTAGTGATCACAATAAAATTGTTCAGTAAATAAATATGACGGTTAACCTGTGGTTGTGAAGCAGCAGTCTCTTTGGCAACAGGCTCCTGGGACTTGGTGGTGAGCAGTGAAGACACTGCAGCGCTGCTCCACTGGCCTGCAGCATACACCTTCTTACCCGTCACCTTGGGAGGAAAAAGACCATAACAGTGTAAAACTCTGAAAATAACGAGGTTTGTAACTGGTACTGCCAAGAGGTCAGCATTCAGTTTGTGCAAAGGTTGTCTTACCTTTAAAACAGCCACAGCTTGGGCCGGGTAGCACACTGAAGCTCCTGCGCTCATCAGGCCTAGTGGAACGGCTAACCTCTTGAAACGAGAGCCTAAAATAATGTTTTCAATGAATAACGAATGAGTTCAACTTGACACAGATTAAATCTTGGAGCCCTACCTAATCTTGGACGGCTGTATTGGGCAGGATCTCTCTCACACACACAAACACGGCCTGTTATGGCTTATTTAGACCTGTGTTGGCGGTTCACGACCCTCCTCCCAACCCAGTTTGAACACAGGCCAGACATCACCTGCATTTAGTGAACAAGCGACTTCCCCAGAAATCAATCAATCTAAATGTAATTTAACTGGCACCCACAGAGAGCGTCAGAAAACAAACACAAGCGTTTGTACTTCTGTGGTTTAGCAGTCAGGTGATGACTACTGAAGTGACAAACTGTGGTCTGCGAATGCTGGTAAGCACTGACAGCTGACTCTTACGACAGGGTCAAAGTAAATACTGAATATCTGTGAATGAATAAATAAAGTATCTATCTATGTGCTTTATGAAAGAGCTGTTAAGTCCAAGACTATGTACTGTTTATACAAATTTATATTCACACGCCCACATTCAGGCTGGTCTAAAACATGGGGACTCTGTAAACATAAACACAAAATCACAAAAAGTGTTGCTGTATTTATTATGTATAGCTGTTACATTACCACACAGCTGCGCGGCAAATGTCATTCTGAGCTCTGGAGGCACCAAGCTAGCTTGCATGCTACTATGATATTAAACTGTATAAATATGTAATAAAACCGAGGTATTATATTGGGTGCAGTACTGTGAGACCCAGGTTTGGGCAAAGTCGGTGCTTAAATGATCCTTATATTCTCACTCAATATGACCAATTATGTTGATCGTTGTGTGTGGTTTATATATACTGTAATGTTGCTGTATGCACTGATAAATAAAGACAGAAAAATAATTGTTCGCAAGTCTGTTTGTGATATAGGGACCGGGGATCAGGTTACCTTTCCGTGCCAAGAACATGCCAAGCAGGCCGGCCATGTTAATGGTGCCAAATCTGGGCAGAAAACCCGGTGGAGGGTCTTTCAAGTAATAGTACACATCTGGAAAACACAAGAACACAAGTCAACATGATGGCAAACAGCCCTTTGCTCATATATTATTTACTACACAGCCAGTGGTAACAGTAAGAGTGGTGACATAAATTGCAATAATAATAACAGTAATAATATGTGCAGCAGTGTCACTAGTGGATAGTAAGATGCAACACTGCTTTTTGTACATATAAGTAATTTAATAAAGTCATTAAAAAGCTTAGATATTTATGTGTGATTTGTTTTTAGGGTGTCACAACAAACAACACCATGAAGATATGTAGAAAGAACCCTGTAGAGGTAAAAAAAAATGTATTTCAGAGTGAAAGTGCTAAGTTAGGGAGGCAAGGAATTCAGGTTTTGAATTTCAGGGAGGGAGAAAATGAGATATATATGACGCCTTAAGGTACCTACTGTTGACTCACCCTCTCCTGCATGGTACAGATTAACACTTCCCCTTTTCACAGAGACACAAGCACCCTGCCGGGAACAAAGGACAACGCTGAAATCAACCACTACATCAAGCCATCAAAAACACAACTATCTAGGCAAGACTGAAACGGATACATCTGAGTCAGTGTGAAGTGGGTTTTTTTCCTCCACCTTCCTCAGTATCAAACTGTCAGATCTCATCGCTGCAAAAACTGTGGCACTAACAGCATGAACACTGTTTCCTGTCTGACTCCTGACCTTAGCTGTTTGCAAAATCGTACCTGCACAGAGCACTTGCAGCATGTGGGATTGTGCTCGGTAACCGCAAACAAGAGGAACAAAAAATCAGGGTTGGAAAACTAACACTGCAGGTGGAAGATAAGATCTCTTCGATGTGTTTTTAGCTGCTGTTCCATTGATATGACACTTTTACACCCACAAACAGGTTGTTGTTTAAGGGGTTATAGAGTTAGAGAGGATGTGCAGCAGGCGGTGTCTGTGAACTTTAATTTATTCTTATGTACGACTGTAGATACACACAGCAAAATCTAAATACCTGGACAGCCTGGACAACTGGTTGTATGGTCTCTCTTGCTGTAGTTAACCCACTCTGAATAACACCCGGCCTCTCTGGAACAAACTGGGCCTGAGCAGACTGTTGCAGCGGGGTGTAGATGTTCAGCTGGGGACAGAGGCAGAGTCAGCATGTAATTCTAACGTGTACCAGATCAAGAAAGGCAATGAGTTCTCTCATTCCAGATCTGCTGATATTTTGGGACAGCCATACCTTTTCTCGAGTAACCAGCCCGCCAGTGGGCGCCTCGCTCACAGTATACACACGGATGGAGGCTATGCCCAGCACCGTCGGGACGGCCACCATCACCACCTTGCACACAATACAAGTGCAGTGCAAACTTTAGTATCTGTCAGCTCATAGCAACAATGCAAACCACTGGCAGACACTAATCTCTCATAAACAGATGACTGTAGTGGAAGAATGCTTTACATATGTAAAAGAAGCAAAACCACAATGAAAAGTCCTGCAGTCATAATTTCACTTAAGTATAAGTGCACAAGTATGGCAACAATATATTACTGAAGCATCAAAAGTACTCATTATGCAGAATTGCAGCCTTCCCGGTGTTATTGTTATGCTTATATAGCTTTATCATATGTATTAAGTGTCTTTTAATGTTGCAGCAGGTTCACGTGGAGCTCATTTCAATAGCTTTGAGTACTGTTGGGTATTTTAAACTACAACATGTCATGAGTCGTGTTTTATAGGTTTAAGCCAGCCCTCAAATAAATGTAACGTTGGTTGACTCAAAAGTAACTAAGCATTGTACTTACACACAGTGCTTAAGTAAATGTACAACGTTACTTGTCACCACTGATACAGACACGTGTGGTCACCGTACATAACAGCCACAGTATGTATAACGTACGATACAATATGTAATATGTAGTAAAGTACAACATTTACTGGATATTGAACCCTCCACGACTAAGCTAACTGTGTTCATATTGTCGCAAGACGTGTTAAAAACGATACTCTACATTGGCCAGCGAAGCCAGGGCTGACAAATATCAGGATTTATCAAGTGGTACACATGCTTGGGAGATAATTAATGGTGGGAGTACTGCTAAAAACTTCTGTCAGCTAACGTAGCTAAAACGCTGTCAAGTTAGCACCCATGCTAATACAGTAGTCACAGTTAGCAACGCTACATTCATGCAGCATAGCGTTAAATGCCCGGAAGGTGACAGTCAGTTCAAATTTGCATTAACGGCTCCGGAACAGTTGACATTAACACTACACCTGCGCATTCACTAAAAATATACATTTAAAACACACACAAAAACTTTGAGAGGTAAAGTCAAGCGTTCACCTTGGCCGCCATAACAGCGCTCCTCCTTCTTCTTTGGGCTGGTGAGAGGTCCGAACCACGGTGCGCTACTGCCACCTAGTGGACGGAAGGGGCGTGTGCAACAGCTTGGTATTACGGTGCAAATGTACATAACAACAGGAGGGTGAAGTACGTTCACACGGTGATCTCACCCTCCTGTTGTTATGTACATTTGCATCCACGTAATTAAAATGTAAAGTATACCATTTCGTTTATATTAAAATAAAACTGTTACTGCAGTTCCACATGTGAAGCAATCGATCATGATATGCAGTGGTTTATTATGGGCTCCTAAAACTCCAGCTTCACTAAAAGTCTGATAGTATTCACAATTTGATCAGTTGCAAATGTGTTGGGCAATTGGCAGGACTTAAGTTCAATATTAACTGAGGTGAATCGAGTCTTATTACCTAACTATGTGGCCCTGTCTTGTATGGGGGCTCTGTGTCAAAACCTAGTTTTAAGAGATTAATTGTTTTAGATTATGTTGTGCATGTTTACTAAGTGAAGTATATTGAAAATACTGCTAACTAATACAAATTATGTATAATTTCTGCATAGGATGGGAACTTGGGGGTGAAAGGGTGAAAACACAGGACAGTAGTAGCAGGGTCAAATTAATGGCCCAAAGTTGCCCTTTGGACCCCCAACAGATTACTCTAGAATAAGAATTGTCTTAAAAATAGCTGAGAACAAAGTAGGACCACTAGATGCCTCATTACATATACATGTCTCATACATTTGGCCTCTTGGTTTATGGGATGACCTCTGCCCTTAATTTGAAATCTGGTCCTTATCGTAATGATAACACAAGCACAGAACACAGTGTAATGCTGTTTCAATCAATCCAACAGAAGGTACACATGAACATAGCTCATAGTGCAGAGGATTCAGTTTATTGAAGTCAAAGTTTAACAACTTAAGTTTACAATCTGTATTTTTTGTAATATATATTCATATATATGAAACCAAAAAAGGCTACTTTAGGAAGAATAAATGTAATTTTCTTTCTTTTTTAATATCATCTTTAGTCAGTTTAATGTACAGAATAACAGTAAGCTAATATTATCCTTGAAAAAGAGCAATATGTTCCTTTTTTAATGTCGCAGTGCAACTTACATCTTACACACCTGTGCAATGTACCATGAGGTGTACACCCCTGAAAGAACACACAGTGGAATCTCCCTTTTCGGCCTGTTTCTGCAGGTCTACACACACAAAGATCTGGGAGGGAAAACACAGTTTGTGCCTACAAATTATAACTCTACAGTATGTTGCCTGCTCAGCGGACCAGCGGTTGGAAAAATAAGACCAACGCTAAAGATGAGAGGTCTGCAGACTAAAACTGTATTGTAACTCTTCTACAGCTGTGTGTGTGTAGGATCGCCAGTATAGTCAGTCCATCGTTGCCAAAGAGAGGGTTGGGAGGCACAGGGAAAGTGCTTGCATCATTTAGTTTCTTTGTGGTACTCTCAAATTAACCATTCAAAAAACATGAGCTATATTTCTTGGGCGTGTTGGATATTTCACGACAGTGTGACATGATGAAAAAACCTGTAACTACGCTCAAAGAACTACAGTAAAATATGAAGAATAAGTACAGATAGTGCTGGATGCAGCAGGTGCTACGCATGTCTCTCAGAGTCTTTGACACTGGGGGGCACCATTGAGTCCTTGGCCTGATTTTGCAGATGAAATTATTCATCCGGGTTTCACAGACATTACAGACCATTTAGTATAGAGGTCTTTGACCGCCCAGCATCAACCATATGCTTTGAGGGAATGTCAAAATAGCTTTTATTTTAGTAACTGTACTGTCGTCTTCCTGAAGCCTTCAGACACTGTCAGTCGTTCTATGTAAACCAAAACATCAAATTGAAACCTCCTTCTAGGATGCTGAAGGATGATCTGCATTAGATCCAGGAACTGAGCAGCACAGTTATTGTACAGTGTGTGTCTTCAAACTCTATCTAATGAAAATGAGAAGAATACATCAAATCTATGAACATATAAATAAAAAGTAATTCTTCAACAGTGCTTTTGCATGTATCATGCGCTACAAGTCTAATTATGTATGCAATCATGGGGGGGGGATAAAAAAGAAAACTGAAAACAGAAATGATCCACAATATTTTACCCCGTCCAATCAAATCAGCCCCAGGCCTTTTCTCATGCAACACATCACCAGGAGAAGGGTCAGCCGTGATGTAAACCAGTAAAAACTGTCAATGATGGTGGTTGTTGTTGTTATTGTTGTTGTTGTTGTTGTCTAGCCTCCTAGTTGTTCAACTGCTAAACACCCTGCATCTACAGAGTGAAGAGGGGGACACTGCAAAACCTTGGCATAGAATACATCATACTTTACATTATATCTATGACACAAAACGTAAATAGATTTATATATTCTTCTATGTTTAAATATATTTGTTGACTGTACACAAATCTTTAGAAAATGAGACGGCAAATGCTTTTACCTGATATTTTGAACAGCAATGGTAAAGAGGCCGATGAGACATAGACCCTGTGATGCAGCCAATGAGATATAGAGATATAGAAAGTGCATTCTTTGTAGTGAGTGACTCCTTTGAAAAGAACTCTCTAGCTCTTGCATTCGCTGTTTAAGAAAAAATGAGGGGGGGGGGGTTGTTTGCACCCACACAAATACATACTCTCTGTCTTCCCTCCGCTACCTCTAGAAGCATATCACAGTGGTAGTGGAACGCAAACATTTACATCAGTATACACAGCAGTATACACATATACACAAGTCTTTGACGACTAGAGAGAGAGAGAGAGAGGAAACTCAGGAAAAATTAAGAAAAGAGAAGGAGGAGATGGGCAGAAAGACAGAGAGAGAGGAAAAGAAAGAAAGAGAGGGAGAGAGAATGCAAACTAAATTGTAACTCTATCAGAGGAGCCTCCTTCTGCAGAATAAAATTGTGTTTCGTGTTTTTTGAACAGTTCACAGTTTGAAATAGGGTGCATCTGGCCAGCACAATGGTTCCTTCAATGCACCGACGGCTAAAACAGGTAAACCAGCACTGATGGCTACCTTTCACAGTCTTATACTAAAGTCACTGCCCTTACTTTCCCCACACTGTCCTGTCAGATCAGCCTGGAAAAACAAGTGAGGTCCCTGTAAATCAACAAGATATGCAGTGAGAGAACAAAAAAAACAAAAAAGAGATAAAGGGGGAGAACTGGTGGCTCTGGGTGCAAAGTTCATCAGTACAAAAGTAGTACAGTGCTGTGGTGAAAAGGATTCTCCTCTGTATTGCTGCTACATAGCTCCCCCTGCCCCCTAAAATCAACAGGAAAAAAAGTTGCAAAACCGAGAGAATACAAAGGAACGAACGTGTTAAAAAGTCTCCTTTTTTTCCATTTTTGCTCGACAAGCGTGTGGAGTTTATGCTGAGTTCCAAAGACAAAGGAAGATTAATGCTTTCTGTTCAAGCATGCAATAGGCACCCTGTGGGGGTCCTCAGGATTATCAAAAGTTCATACACGCAGGTCTCAGACTGTTCCCTCTATGATATTTACACATCTTACAATGTGTGTGTGTGTGTTTGTGTTTGTGTGTGTGAGAGTGTGAGTGCATGCTCAGAGTCGTGATCAGGAGAGAGGAGTCGGCTAATGTAAAGCTCTGTGTGTGTGTGTGTGTGTGTGTGTTTGCTTCTCTTCTCTTTCTCACACATGTGTCTCAATGAAAGAGTGTGTGTGGGTCATGAGAGGTGCGGCCAGCGGGGAGAGGTCGTCCTGGCCGTTTGTGCCGGGAATGAGCTGGCAGATGTCTGAGTAGAGCTCGCTGTGCCACTGCTTCCACTCTCTGAAGGTCTGGGAGCACAGGCCAGGGTCCTCCAGGAGGGCACAGATTACTGCCAGCTCGGACTCTTTGGCCTGGGGGAGCAAATATACACCAGGGAGTTACCGCACTGTATCCTCACTCATCTAATTCTTCTTTGAATGCCAAAAATCTTCTGGGTGTCGTACCTTCAAGGTGCTGCGGAGGGCTCGGACTCGGTGCAGCCTGTCGTTGAGCAGGGGGTCCCTGGCTCTCTGGGTGAAACAACGTCGTAGCTCTTGCCTGCTACAGGGTCTTGGGTCTCCTAGGGCCGTCACGTTGGCCTGCTCCAGAGCCCGGTACAGCTGCTCTAGCCCGTCCAACGGCTCCGGCTCGCGGCCCTCTGACACCCGCCGCTCCCTTCCCTCCGACACCCTCCTCTCTCTGCTCTCAACTCTCAATTCACGCAGGTCTGAGACACCCAGCAGAGGACCAGTCAGATTCACTGCTAGAAGAACACAACGAGCTCCGTTTGAACATACAGTATGTTTGAGTTCATTGATCAATTCACGTCTTCAATATAGGACTTTTATTTGTAATGATGTATTTTTACATTGTGGCATTACTACTTTTACTTAAGTAAAGGATCTAAATACGTCCTCCACCTCTGCCTAAATGATACTATTATAACCAAATGTATGCTGTCTGTCCCCTCTACCCCAATATCCTGTGTAACATGCCCAGGTCCACTTTCCCCCCAGTACCCTGTGTACCTATGACTTTTGAATATTAAAACAATTCATATGCAGTACAGTCAGTTCTGAGACAGTCTTTAATTAAGAAAATCATAATGTATAGCACAACATGTGCAACTAGACAAAGTCTATTCCCCTGAAGACCGGACAGACATGTCTCTGAAAGCGGCATTGAGCTTCTCTCTTTATATAAAACAGATTGTGGGTAACTTCCTTACCCTCCTCGCCCTGCAGAATATCTGCAGAGTGCCCCTCTGCCTCCTCGTCCTCGCTCCTCTCCTCCATATGAGCTGAGGTGTGTAACAGCTTTCCCGGCATCGGGTCCCTGTTCCTGGGAAGACTCTGGCTGCGCTGCTTGTGAGACCGCCGGTGCGTGTGGCTGTGTGTGTGCGGACCTCGATCCAGAGGGAAGGGCCCGTCCCGCTCCCTGTCCCTCTCCGCGGCGTGGTGTCTCCGTACGGGCAGCGTGGCCTGCCTGCGTCTCTCCGGGGACATGCCCTGTCTGCCCAGCCCTCCGTACAGCCCCATCTCTCCAGCCATGCTCCCCATTAGGCCTCCGTAATCACTCTCCCCCGGCGCTGTCTGGAGGAAGTGCAGACCTGCGCTGGTCAAAGGGGTCTCAATGAGGTCCTGCCAGGAGCGGCGCTCACGATGGGAAGAGCGGCACCCCGATGAGTGGGTGCTGGTGCTGCCTGTGCCCGTCCCCATGCCCATGCCGTCTCCACGCTGGTCCTCAGCCGAGGAGTGAGAGTGTGTGGACTCACTGGAGAAATGCCGGCCGTGCTTGGGCTCCGGGAAGGGGCTTGAGGAATTGACCTGGAAAGGGAGAGGGGAGGTGGAGGAGACCATCTGTGGAGGGATGGGGGAGGTGGAGGCACTCATTGGTGGAGGGAGTGGGGACGGAGTGGAGCGCATTAGGCTCATGGAGCTGACAGAGCGGGGCAACTGGTCATAACTGTGAAGGAGGTTAGCCTGAAGGGCCGAGGAGTTTGTGAGGTGGATGGGGTTGGTCAGTATGGAGAGGAGTGGGGAGGGGAGGGGTGGATAGAAGTGGACCGAAAGGTGAAGTGTGAGCACAGATACAAGGAAAATGTGACCCGCAAAACAAGGAGAAGGAGGAGGTGTGCGAGGAAGGAGAGAAAAAAGGAGGAGAAAGGAGACAGGAGAATGTAAAGAGAAAAAAAGACGAGATGAGAGCCCCCAAAAAAAAAGTAATGAGATGACTGACATGACTGTTGTATGGCACCAGACGTTGATATACATGTCTGAACAACACTGAGTATATTTCAGTGTCACATTATCTTTAACGTAATGAGCGATGGCAACTGTCGCCACCTAGAGGTCAGACTGTAAACAAGTCCTGGCAGCAGAACACAGAGAAGCAATGGTCTTGGCTGCTTACTGAACCAGATACTCTCACACTCTGATGTTTTATTAATGCTGAGAGCTCTGGTCTATGCAGCTCTGAAAACTGTGGGGCTTTTAGGAATAAAATATTCTATCAGAATGAAACACTGCAAAGAAAATGTTCTGTGTGTTTCTGTGTGTGTGTCTACTTACTGATGGTGTGCGGTGATAAGTATCACAAAGGGATGAGGGTCCCTCCTGTTTGAGCGTCATTGAACCATCGACCTCGTCTTGATCACTCTCGCTCCAGTAGTCTGATATTGAGATAAACACACACACACACACACACACACATAAGTACATGTTAGCAAATAATAGATGGAAGGGTAAAGTCGAACGTACGTATACAGCCGAGTGAATCCGTCTCACCTTCATCAGGGCGTGGCACCTTGTCGTCTGGTGTGTAGCCAATAGCAGCTAGCCCCAGCCGGTTCATCCACCTAAAGGAGGCAAAGAAAGGAAAGAGGAGAAAACAAAGGCAAGTAAGAAGAAAAGTAAGAAGAAGGAAGGCATCAGAGCGTAAATGTAATAAAGAGTTGAGGAGAGGAAAGGATGGGTTATACTGGGTAAATGGTAGGTGATGAATAAAAAAACTTTCACTTTAAATAATTCAAATGGTGTCTCTTAACAGTTGATATCTGTCTAACCGCCTCCATCCCCGTGATGAGAAGAGAAAAGCGAAGGAGATAATTAGAGAGATGGATGAAGAAAAAGAGAAGTGACAACGCTCCGTCCCATTCCCTCTCAACAGTGAGTCTCAAATGGCATTCATTCTCGACATCCAACGCTTCCTGTCATCCTCCCGTCTCTCTGTCTGTCTCCATTGCAGATTGTCCTGTGACTCTCAGCAGACACCTAATAATAAGGTCGCTGCTAAGAATAGAGGCCCAGTCCGTGCACGAGGAACAGGAAACTCATCATGCTAGGAAGTGCATCTGACAGGAAGCAACTTACCATATTAAGATTAAAATCCCACGAAAAGACCAAAACTACGGATTAATTGATCCTACTAACAAGAGTTGTAGCTAAAGCCTGAGCTCCATTGTTGTCCAAAAACTATTAAAAAAACATCAATGAGCCGCACCCTTGCACAGGGCGACATGTTCCTTCATGAAGATGAACACGGGCATTGTAGTTTATCTTGAGTCAATCCTACATACACGATTCTGCTGCCAGAAATACGTACTAGCAGCACGGTAAATGGGTATTAATCCAAGGCTAAAAATAGCCCCCAACAAATGCACTATTTCCTCCTGTTGAAGTAACGATTGCTGAAACCAACAGTACCAAGCTGTTGTAGGAAATCAATTAGCCTTTTTTCAAATAAATAAAACGATATATTTGTGAGCCATGTTTAAAGATTTACATCTTTATTTAGGAACACAACAGGAAGTAATTTTTTAAAGACATATAAGGACATTTTTCTGCTGGCTGTACCAACACCCACCTACTCACACACAAGTGCACATGAAAACGTGACCAACAGCGCTTTCACACATGAACTGCCCCAAGAAAAAAAGTATGGAAGTCAAATATAGCTGGTTAATTACTCTCCCCCAATTATCTCCCCATGTCATTGAGGAGAGGTGTGGATAATTAGAACTAATCAGATAGCGCTTGTGCAAATATCAACGAGATCTCCCTCTCACACAAGCACACACGTGACACATTTACACATACACACACACACACACGCACAGTTATACATTTAACAACGGAGGGCCAGGTTCATTCTTTATTCATGCACAGGGTTGTGTGGGCTGCTGCCTTGTGTAAACTTGGTTTACTCAGTTAAAATATTCATGAAAGAACATGTGAGCTCCCCAGCTTCTTACTACTGTCCACATTAAGACACAAACACACCCTCAGAGACTCACAGAGACACACACTCACCTGTTCATTTCCTCAAGACAATCTGTGGCAAAGAAGAAGCTCTTGATTTTGGGATGACAGGCTTTGAAGGCACTGCAGTCGGTCAGGGAGAAGAAGACTGATTAGTGTTTTTCCCTTGTGCGTGTTAAGTTTGTGTGCGTTCATTGTTGTGTGGGTGAGAGCAAATGTGCTTGATTAGTAATTCTGGCGACATGTGAGGGACACTCACTATTTCCGTCTGCACTCTATTGCTCGGTCTATTCTGAACTCTGGGAGGCTGATGAAGCCCTCAGCCTTCTCATCCTGCATGCACAGACAGATGGAGAGTGGTGGTACATCATCAACACGGAGAACAAAATGTCATACGTACTGGTAAACCAATTCTATTTGGGATAGTAGTACTGTAGTCAAGCATATGAAAACAACATATGCTGATTAACTCCTTTCACGGCCTGACATGAAAAAGATAGATGAGATATGACTATCTTAGGTCGTAAACTGAGTTATATAAACAAATGATCACATTTAGAGTAAATTTTCAGGTCCAGGTAAGTTGTCTTTGTCTTCATAATAGTCCAAATATTCTAATAATCCATTGATCCAAACATCTAAACTAACATCTAAACTACATCTTACAATGAGATTTTTGTTGGTATCAGGTCAAAATGCTCTAAATGCACTGCAGAGATCAACTACTTTGAATTTGAACTGCACCGATTAGTCGATTAATCGATTAGTTGATAAAATATTCCGATTTTTTGTCCTAGATCCTACAATTCCCATAATGCAACTCAATAGCATATCAAATATGTTAAATGCCCTCATTTGTAACGCTTTTGATTTGCTGTCAAATATTTAAAGTTATACTACCAGTTTTTACATGCTGAGTAATACTTTCCATTACGAGTAGAGTGATCTTTATGCGTAAAAGTGCCCCTTTAATTCCCCTCTGTGATATCTGACTGTTGAACATTTAGTTTGTCAATACAGTTAGTTTAAAAAACAGTTAGTCTGACGAAAACTAGAGGAGCTAGTTAAATGTGATTCCTTACATTTTGGTTGGTGTACCAGTAGAGGCAGGACTCTTTGAGGATAAACCAGTACTTCCTCCATTTCTGGGTGAAGTAGCCTTTAGCATCCTTCTTCTTCCACAGCCAGCCCTCACAGTCACCGTGGCCCAGGTCCTTACAGGAAATTCTCCTTCGACTGGCACTAGTGAGGGAACCTGCAGGGAGAGGAAATGACAGCGTTAGTGCTGGAAGCAAATTTCATAGCATTTGGAATCGAATTGAGGAAAATACAAGTAGGCATGTATTTAGTGGTTCCACTCTGGCACTAACAGGCTGAATTTAAGTGTCTGGACTCTTTTTTGTTGTCTGCAGTAGCTTAAATGGGACTTTCTAGTAATGGCAACTATTGAATCCCTCCAAACTAAAGAAACACATCTGCAACGTTAAAGAAAATATAGAGCATTACATCAGTGACAGTGATAAAACAGGAGCGTCCAAAGAAGGTGTTGTAAATCTGTAAATGCACATTTTCTATTTGACAAGTGCAGTGTTATTGCACCTGTGTAAGCATTACTTAATTTCCATCAAGTACTGTATCTGGACTTTTCACATAGGTAAGCAATATGTAACATCATCAAGCCTGTCTCAGCAAATTTCAAGCCCTGCCATCACAAACCAGTGTATAAAGTCTGTCTTAGTTTGGAGTTCAGACATTAGGCTAACAAACGGAGCCTACACTAGAAGACAACCAAACACAAGAAATAAAGTGAAAATGCACCAGCATGTCTACCTTTACTTCGCTTTTTGGTTTTCGTTCTTAGAGAGGTGTAATGGAAAGACTAGAGGGGAGAAAGAAAAAACAAGTTAGATCAAAACAACTCTGAAAACGACTCGTTCAGCCAGACTTTCTGGGTTGGTGTTGATGCACGTAGAGAGGTTAAAGCCAGTTCACTCTCCATGTTTAGCTTATTTTTATATCAGGCGCACAGCAGAGAGGATTACAAGCACAGAGGGATCACAGTAGTAAAACTGCTACAGCCAGGAAGTAACCTACAACCTGTGATGGAGAACTGAAAGCTGTCTGCCACAGAGTCTAAAACAACCCTCATTGTTGTGAACTGCACCACCATTGCTGCTATATTTTAGTAAATAGAAAACACTGAAATGCATTAAAATGCAGTGGTGATAAACAGCAGTCTGATTCTATGTTGATTGTAATTTATCTGCTATTAGGCATGCTAGTTAATGGTATAAACGTTACTACTATGCTACTATGCTACTATGACCAGAAGTGACAGAAGTGTCCGCGATAATGTTTAAAGCTAAAATGTAACGTTCTTTGCAGTGTAACAAAAGAGTCATGATGTCAGTGTCTGTTATACAACAACAATAATAACAACTGCAACTATCTAAAGTTAGCTAACATTAACTAGCATTAGCCACTATAAGCTAAAACAGTCTAAATAAAGCTGTAACAGCAGAGTGTACTGAATTGAACAAGGGTGCCTTTTATTGCTAATAAACTTAATTTGCAAGAGGAAGATTATTTTATTTCTTCTTTCAAAGTCACACATTTTGTGTGTGGATTATGTCGGCAAACACACCGGAACTGAACACCAGGTAATGTATCTTAAAGAAGCTAATGTGAGAAGGCTTATTTGGTGCAGGTGTGTATCAACAATAATATGGCAGAATACACTTGCTGGATATTTATCTGAATAAATATCTGGTTTATAGTCATCTGAGCTGACTCATTGTATGATACAACTCATAGTGCTATTAAGGAGGGTCTAGGGCTAATGGCTAAGACAGGTTCCTGTGTCACAGTAACCTATATATGAAAAGCAATTTACGTCATCCGACTTATATCTTTTATTTAATCATTACGGTCCTGAATGGATTTAATGTCAAGTAGTTGCTTAGCTATTATTTGGATAAAACTGATCTCTGCAGCAGATGTGGTTAGCAGCATCTGTTGCTTCACTGAAATGGGGTTTAAGTCTGATATATACCGGAAAGATGTAAATCTTGTAAGTCAGAACTAGTATTCATAGATTTATTAAACATCTAAGAAATACACAGTCTGCCTGCTCTCCTACCTTCCTCATGGAGGCCCCTCCTGAGCTTCCTGAGCCGGAGTACCTGCAGGAGGACAGACAGGATTGAATGTGACCACAAGCGATTCTTACAGCTGCTTCCATCAATCACAAGCATGCGGTCAAACCACAAACGACCACGAACACAAACTCACCTGTCTGTTGTGTCTGCTCGCAGTGTGTCCGCACCTCGCTGAGAGACAGAAGGAAAAACACTTCATTAAAGAGCTTCTGAAAACCCTCCACACCTACACATACACACTTCTTCTGTACACCTTTGTTGGTAATTATCATATCATGTCCTGTGGCTTTTGCCTGCGCTGTATATGCGGTGTTCTGTGGTTTCTTTTCTATTTCTATTTCTATTTCCCATTATGCATTGAAAACCTAAATAACTGACTTGCACTTTGTAAGGGATGGCCAATCTTTCTAATACTTGAAGTTCAAAAGACTACTTGTAATTTAAAAACATTTTACACCCATGAAGTAGTTGGGCCCAATATGGAAAGGGCTGGTCACCCTCTTTACAGTAATATACTGTATAAATGAATCCATTAGCTATATCTGTAATACTGGACATTTAAAAGCAGTTTAAACTACTTTACATGAGGGGTAATGTCTTTGCATTACTCTTCATCCCCACAATACATATCTGACCTAGATTTAATATTGTAAATAAATAAAACAAGAAAAATAAAACTCAATTGAATACAATACTAGCAAGTAGAATCAGTACAGTTCATTCATATGTTACTAGACTGTATAAAGATCACAGAAAAATACTGATTTCAACTGAGGGACTAATTAGTCTTGTGCTAACTTTGCATGTATTTAGTGTTTTTTCACATATTTATGAGACAGTACAGTACAGTACAGGCAATACTACAATTAAAAAAATGCAACGTTGCCAGCCTGTCATAAGGACTAGCAGATCATTTCTGGCTGATGATTGGCTTGATTTCCTGGTGACTATCATTTAATCATGTGTGCTGGTAGAAGAATGGTTCAAATGTGTGGAGCTGACATTGACCACCATTATAATCCTCCCAAAGAAAATTTATTTTACTGAATTTTCAAACATTTAGATTTTGGGTATTATCAAAATATTTATTTTGTGAATCTCTGCCCCAAGTGCAGACACAAAAAAAGCTTTGTTCAGATGAACAAATGAGTTTTGGGAAGGTCAAGGGGCCCTTAATCCATAGCCATTAGGGAGTATTTAGGCACAGGGGCCCATCATCTCATAATCCACCCATGCTGTCATTATTATACCATTATGCCACACAAGTGGCTGAATGTACTTGTGCTGCTATGGATGATTTAAGGGTAACTTTACTGTGTAAGTGTTGTCATACACTGTAGATGTTAGACAAAAACATGAAATGTCACCAGAAAACTGTCCATCGGTAAGTTCAAATAAGAAATAATATGTCCTTTTGCTAAAATGGCAGTGCATTGTGTTTATAGAAAAGAATCAGTAGAGAGAGAAAACAAGCAGATCATCAAGGTCTCACGTAGATATGAATCACCACCATGAGAAACCCACAGCTGAGGGGGTTAGAGAGGCCTGGTGTTAGCTAAGCTGTTAGCACGCTGTGTGTGCGTGTGTCTGTGTTAGCGTGTGTTGTGTTTTAAGCTCAGTCTGTCAGTCGTGCTTGTAATTGGTCTGGCTGATGCTGAGTCATACACCTGTTCTCAGGGATAGGTGTTGGTGTGTATGTGTGTGTGTGTGTGTTTGTCAAAAATAAACTCCTTTTTAGACTCAGGCGTGTCTGAGGAGATGGGGATATTAGGATGAGTTAGGATGAGTTGTGAGATGGCTACCCTGCATGCAAATGCACTCCTGCGTGCTAGTCTGTTTATTTGTGCATGATTGTGTGTGTGTGTGTGTGTGTGTGTGTGTGTGTGTGTGTGTGTGTGTGTGTGTGTACTGGCTTGTGCATGATAGAAAGTTACAGAGGGGTGTGTCTGAGAGTGTCATTCTCATAATCCGTGAAGCTGGCAGCAGTGCAATGACACTGATCATCCTCGCTCTCCTTTGTCTCCTCTACCCGACATGCACACACACACCATGACCTATCTTGCACACACAAATAGTTCCCCTCTTAGAGGACACAGACATAAAGTGTGAAGACGAAGGAAGATGTGTGAGGCAGTCTTGAAGGTGATTTTAGTGCCACTAACAGGCCTTGTTCCTAGCAGATGTGTCACAGTGGGTAAAGCATTAACAATAAGAAAGAATGGTGGCTGAAATCCATTTAGCTGCTTCAGATTCAGGGTCCTGGTATTGTGCATGCTGGTTCACTGCCACGGCTTACTGGGACACTTGAACAGAACAGAGCCATCACCTGTGCTTTTTACTATGGCAAGTCAAAATGAGTGATGTACTAAAAAGGCCGATTAAAAGCAAACAATTACATGTGAAACAATAGCATCCAATACTGAGAACAATTAAGATAAAGCTTCACCAGGAATTTTAGTTCACTCTTTTGATCTGTTTAATAAAAATGCCCATAATGCTTCCACTCCACTACATTACTTTTAACTCCACTACATTTATTTGACAAGGTCAAGATTTTACATACAACAAAATGTGAAAAGATTGTAAAATAAAACACATTGTTAAAGATTAAACCTGTGCTACTAAACAGTGTCTAGTTGGAGCTTCTTGACAGATTTCAAATGTCCATTAGTTGTGAGCAGTTTGAAAAAAAGAGAGATTTGTTGACAAAATACAGAATATAGACATCCTGTCCTTTAACACGGCGCGCAAAGGCACTTCGCTATCCATGTGTACACAAAAGAAGCCGTACAGTACACCGCCACCACGACCCACACTCCTCTCGCATAACCACACAATTCTAGACACAAATTAAATTGAACATAAAATATATCTACAGTAACATAATGATGACTTATACAGTCCATACTCTACCTATAACCCAGAAAACAGATGTGAATAGATACAATAGATACCAGCAGAAAACTGATAATATAATATAATATAATTCACAGGCATGGTAAAAAAACAAAAGGTTGTGTACATACAGGCAAAGCATCAGGTGGCTGATCTAGGCGCAGTGTTGAGGACAGCATGGAGGGACTGATGGGAAAGCTAGGACTGCTGGGATTGCGGCTCTTGCGCCGAGAGCGTCTGGTGGAATCCCGCCGACTCTCTCTGCCCGGACCCTCTGGCTCCTCATCGATCACCAGGATCTTGTCGTCGCTAAGGTAACGCAGCAGGGAGTTGTCTGAATCTGTTAGGATGAGGGGGCGGGGGGGGTGGGGGGGTAGAAGGATGGAGCAGTTAGAGGACGGACAAGCACAAGAGAACGGATGACAGAGGGGTGAGATAGCGTTGCAGAGTCAAGGGAGAACCTCAGAGTAGAAACAGATGAGGGTGAATAGACCCTTACAGATAAAAACCCAACAGAAAGGGATGAAAGGGCCTCAGAGCTGTCGTATCTGATATGGATCCACATCCGGGGACGTACAGCTAATCTCTTTGCAGTGATTATGCTGATTTGGAGGGCACAACTGCTAAATCTTGTCAGTCACAGAAAGTTTTATTCAGCTTTAGCGCCAGATGGAAAAAGCTTGTCACCTAATTTGTTTATTATCCATACACTTAAATGTGAAAAACTAAAAAGTGACTGAGAGAAGGCAGAGAAAGGCAGACCCCACCGACAGAAGTATTGTGCTTTAATGTTATTCATGGACTTTCTGATGGCAGAGTGGAGGGACACCGGTCGAATACAGATCGAGTCTCGCCGCAAAACGGCGAAGCTGGTTAGAATTGGTCACACAGAAATACCCTCATTTCCAGAGCAGCTGTATAAATGCAATTTCCTTGCATTTATGTTTATTTATAGGATACATACCTGGCAGATATGTATCCTCACACAACCACACCACCATGGAAAACCAGAAGATGAGCTGAAATGCGTTGAGCCGAGCATGGAGCAAAGCACGGCACCAGACCGACTCGTTTGTGTCAAGTGTGTGTGGGGCTGTGTTTTTGAGTGCATGTGTGTTTGTGTGAGTGTACCTCGGCTCCCTCTCTTGCCCAAGCTGGGTTCCTTGGCCTCGGCCATCCAGTTATATTCGGGAGGCATGGAAACAGGCCTGAGGTCACCTGGAACGACCAATCAGTAATCAGAGAGTCGCCTAGGGGAGAGGGTGTGGTGGGTGTCACGGGTAGGCGGTGACTGAGAGACAGCTGGAGGGGTGGACAGGTGAGACAAAGTGTGTGCAGGTGAGGGGGGGAGGAACGGGAGACTCGATGAAACGCTACGATGTGCAACGCAAAGGTCACATTGCCTCTCAAGGTGGTTTTCCATTCACAGAAGAGGTTTTTATTAAAATGTTTAAGTTGTTACATTTTAGTATGAAACAATCATTGACTGATATTATTTCTTTGTTACTTATGAAATCTGAATGGAGTTGGTGGTAGTCTTTTGCTGGACCACACATCCACGCATTAAAGAACAATTCTGCTGTGTTAGTAGAACTAGAATATATATAATTGTCTCAAAAGTATCCTCAAAGCTGCCCTGATGGATTTATTGTGGCGTCACAGATTTTCTTTACATATATTTATAGATATAAAGAAGTTGTTATAGGAAACGAGTTGGCAAACAATTGCCTATTTACACATCCAGCAAACACAGAGCTACATTTTACAGTTTTGCTCCTGAAGGAAATATCTGGTTCTTTGGCAGCAAAATGCTCCACTATGTTTAGCAGCTAGTCGTGATTTTGTCTTTCTGCCGTGTGTTGCTGGGCAGGTAGCCTTCAGAGCATTTCCATTTTTTGTGGAAAACTGCTTCCTGCTGCGGCAGAAAACAGTGCTGATGAGAGCCGAGTTTGCAGCTGGAAAACCAAAACGATGAGCTAAAAGAGGTTAAAAAGCTCACTAGACCTGCACAGAGCCACGGGTGGGAGATAATTCTCTGTGAGTATGTCACTACGAGTGAACACATTGTCACTGGCCCATCGTTAATACACAAACATTGATTAGCGTGGCTTTAAATGTGGTTTTAGAAAGTCTGATTAAATATAGGTGATATTTTGAAGTCCGCTTGTGTTGTGTGTTAATCCATTGATTACCTTCCAACAGTACAGTAGCTTTACAGTAGAAGGAGACCATACTCTGTCACATGACCCTCGCCTTGCACATCATAGGCCCTTTGACAGTCTCCTACGAAGGCACAGGCAGTCTGGGAAGTTGTCTTGGACAAGGGTGACACAGGTGGTGGGGCAGACAGGTGGCGGGGAGCTGGAGAGTGCTTTGGGACTGACCCTTTGGCATGTGATCAGTGTTTTGGGGAGGTGTGTACGCGAGGTAAAGACACAAAGAAGCAGAGCCATGATGTGAATGATGAACAGATAAGGAGGAGTGGTGAGAAAAAGGTGAGAAAACCGGTGGGAGAGAACATGCTGCTGAATTGCACTCTGCGTCTTACCATGAGTGGGGGTCTTGTCCCGCCGGCGAACCCCCGTATTGCGGCCCCTGTCGTAGTCAGGCCCTGGGGGTCCATCTCCCTCTAGCAGGGAGAAGAACTGACCGCTGTCCTGGTCCAGGTAGTAGCTGACCGCCTCTGAACCTTTGGAGCCGGACTGGGAGCCCACGCTGTAGCGGCTGATGTCGTCACATGACATCATACCCAGCTCCTCCCTGGGGAGAGCCGAGCTGTCATCAGCGGGATCGTAATAATCAACATAATCACAACATCATCAAACATCTGTGTGCGCGAGCGTCTGACCTGGTGCCGTAGAGTCCAGAGACAGGAGAGAGGATATAGACATCCTGCATGCTGGGGGCGTCCATTTTGGACATGCCCAAAGTTCCCCCGGGTGTAGGGGAGGTGCTGGTGGGGCTGGTGGGGATTGGCTAAAGGGAGAAAGAGGAGAGCAACTTTTGAATGAGTTATAATTGGAGGATGGTGAGGAGGCACAACCTGCAGAAACTGAGAACTGGATCTTTTCCTGCCTCACAGAAAAACAAACAGCCACACAGTTTGGGGTGCTACGTGTACGAGGGAAGGGAACGTTTTACTTGTGATATCTTCCCTGTACGGCAGCCGGCACTCGTTTTAACACTGAATCACAAACAAGAGAGTTATTTCCACAAAGCTGCCATGTCGTGTACGTTGTCTTTTTTTAAATCCGTCTGACTGTGCAGCCTCTCCCACGTTCAATCGCTTCACTATTCTGTCATTTTGTCTCAAGCCTCTTCACTCACACAGGGCTCTCCATGTCTGTTCCCATGACAACCCCTCCCCTCCTCTCCTCTCCTCTCTTCTCCTTGCTCTTCCTCACTCATCTCCCCTCTCCCGTGCTACAAGAGAAGGAGAGGACAGAGGAAAGCTAGCGTGGCCTCCTACCTCTGCTTGACTCAAGGACACATAGATTAATTTGTCATCACGTCCTCCGTGAGGACAGGATGCCTCGCTTCTGATGTCATGGAAACTCAGTCCAAATTTGAAGTGAATTATATTTATTCTCAGCCGGAACAGCTGGGGTGACAAATACGTAGCTCATGCCGACAAGATCTCCCCGAGGAAGAGGTTTCCAGATTTTGAAAAATGGTGTGTTTTACTGTATGTCTGAGAGGGATGCTCCATTTTAGAGAGGAGAGGCGAGTGTGGACAGAATAGATAAACAGACACAGAGCCCGAGCAATGGCGAGGCGGGGAGCGTTCTCATTAAGGCAGCCCAGTGTTTCATCATTTCATCAGCAGTGCATTAGGCAAATTCATTATATATTCCAAACTTCCCATCCTCCCCCCCCCCCACCCCCACTTCTCGCCACCCTCACTACCTCCATCCCCAGGCCCTGTCTCTATCTCCATCTCCTCCTCTCTCGCAGTCTTCCTCTCATGAACGCAGCTTACAGTAAGACGGCTTCACGATAAATAATGAAGACGGGGTGGAACGAGAGGGACGTGAGAGAGCAAAGGAAATAGGACAAAGAGAGGGAGACGGAGAGAAAGAGTGCGGGAGAGGGAGAGCGAGGACGGGGGAGCTGTGCGGTGTGGTGACTGGAGCTGAGAGTGAAAACAGTAATTTAGTGATTACAGCCCACTGCTGCCTGCGTGGAGAAAGGGGGGTGGGGGTAGAAGTAGATAGAGATGGGACCTCCACAGCAGGCGCAATTCCAGTCTGTTAAAACATCACTTAAACCATTTGACCCCTGCTGCGTCCACTCCAAACTGCCCAAAAAAACCTACCGAACCCACACCAATGTTCCCACATACTCTAATACGCTTCACTTAATACTTTGACCGTGTAAGGGACTCAAAAACTATGTATGAATAAAAGGTTTGCGGTTGAAAATGTGGAAGTGTAGCAGATTGTTCACTCCAGTGTATGAAGTGTACAAACTACACAGCAGACTGTGACAAGCAGAGTGACAGTTGTCTCATATTTAAAGGGTCCAAAGGGGGTTGAATGCTCTTCGTTATACACATCCGTCCCCTGTATGAAATGGCTGTATCCTCGCTGACTGTGAAGTTGCTGTGGTTGCTATGACAAAACAGTATCCCCCAGGAAACAGAAAGCATTCATGGGTTAATGTTCAGGTTCACTGTCTGTAAATCGTTCTTGTTTTGTAATCAATATAAAAATCGTGAATGTTGCACAGCATTTAGTATGACGACATTCTACAGAGCCTGGCTCTGTTCGAAGGTAACAACAAAGCACCTCTAAAGCTCACTAATTAACAAGTTATATTTTGTCTCTTTCGTACGTCCAAAAACCGAAGCGTGAAGACAACATGTCATGGTTTTATGGAAGTTATGTCACATTCTTGGCTGGGAGAGGAGACATCCTGGACTGTTGCTGTCACTGTGAAACTCCAGGCTGGCTGGTTCCCCCGTTTCATATTCATATGGTATCGGTCTTCTCATCTAACTCTCTGCAAGAGAGAAAATTCACTTCTTTCCTATTTTGTCCAACTATTCCTTGAAAAACCTATTATTACTGAGCTTCAATGTCACCTTAAGCTCCATTTAGTAGCTGTTCTCTCTGTTGTACTTTTTTTGTGATAGCTGGAACTTCAGGTGAGATTGTTTTCTCAGCAGTTATTATCACATTTACTGGCTAAAGATTTGAAATCAAAACACGTATTTTTGAACAGATGGCAGAGACTTTAAGTTGCATTAGCTGTCACAAAAGTAAACCAAAAGAACGTACTGTAAGTAAGACGTCAAATAAGTTGTAACCCCTCACCCATTCTGCTGGCCCATCAATTATGTATATACGATACAAGTTGCCTAAAATAGCAGGAATTTTCAAAGATGAATTATTTATGTTTCCAAACAGATTTGCAGACAATGTGTGGCACACGTGTGACCTGTGATGTGGATGCTGATGTGACGCTCTGTGATTGCAGTGGATCACTGAATTGCTTTTCACGCCATCCCACCGCAGACGACACACATGCAGATACACACAGGAAGAGAGAGAGATACGTGCTGTTATTTAGTGGAAGAAAAGCGGTTGCCATGGAGGGATTTGGGGCTGGAATCACATGATAATTTGAGAGATAAATTGTTTCCTTTGTGGATTCAGTTATAATCCAGCTGAACGTTTGCCACAGTTGGGCTAAACTTCACAGCCGTACAATTCATCTCCTCTAAAACCAGGCTTACAGTATGAGTGCGCGTGTGTTTGTATGTTTGTTCTTTTTGGGAGTGTGTACGTACGTACGCTTACGGAGTTCAGTGACCCAGTTCCTTCACCTCACAAAGGAACAACGCGACTGAATATGGGAAAACAATCTCTCTTCATGCATGCACAAACATGCACGGAAACATGCTTTGCTTTGACACATACAGATGGACAAGCCTGCATATGGCCATGCTTAGAAATGTACTCACACCCACCCGCCCCAGTACATACACACGGGCTGTTCAGCACGATATTTTGAATTCAATGCATTATCTCCAGTATTTGCTGAGTAGCGGCTCTTGTTTCGGAGCCAGTGGAGCTGCCTGTACTTGCTTATGAATAATTAAGAGCTCCAGTCTTTCTGAGAGAGAACAAATCTAAAACACTCCTTTCTTCTCTTCTCCCACAGATATCTCTGCGCTCTGATCTGGTCGCTCACGGCGAGTTTGTGTCTTAGCAGCACATCAGGGTAGAATTCCCACAATCCTCTGCTGTTGCAGCAAATATAACAATAGGCTCACGGAAACAACTCAGAGCGATGATCTAACAAGGCAGCAACCTTGTTACAGAGCGAGTGATGAGATTGCAGTAGGGTCTATGGTTATTGCAGGGTGGTTTCTAGGCCATAGCAGATACATATCCAAAAAACACTCTGGGTTACTCAATCTGTAAGTCTCGTGTGAACACACACTTACGTGTACAGTATATTGCTACATACTGCATTTATTTGCTCACAGACATGTAGAAACAAGACAGGCACCGCTTCAGAAAGCCCTCATTCCTCAGCACGACTTCCTGTGCACGGACATTTGAGTGATTGTGACTGACTGAGTGATGGATTTACTAAATATTTGCCCTTAAGTGAAAAGTGAAGGCCCGCTCTGAGCTGTAAGCCTCAAACAAGCAGTCTACCTCTGAGATATTTTGTACATTAAACATTTACACTCTTGTGAAAAGGAGATAGCGTTTGGGGCAAAGGTTGAATGAATCATGGCCGAAGTAAATATGAATGTGAATTGAGTGGGAGCGCGGATTGGACCCTTTGGAAACCCTGCACTAGCGCCTGAGCAGGAAGTTCAGGCCATTTTAAACCATTTTAATCATTCACACAACTACAAAGTGCAAATCAGTGAACAAGAAATGGAGCATTTCTATGGTGACTGCATCATTGTGTTTTTTTAAAGGTATATTTAATGCTATATTGTGTTTTGCATTGGACGTTTCCCAGCTGTCATTGAGTAAGCTTGTATTTATTGTATTTTTCGCTCCAAAATCAACCTCCGTGGGCACAAATTGCAAAACCGTGGGTATGAATTATGAATCTGAGAGCACAGTTTATAAACCAGTCGAGCACACGGGGGCTCCGTACAAATATAAGATTTAATTAGATATATTTCCCCCCTTCACGCTCTCCATTTTGAGTCATTCTGAGTTATTTCTATCTAAACAAATAGGATTTTGGTATGCATGTTTTCTCTTCAGGTGGAGATTTAGCTATAGCAACACATTTATGAATGGCTTTGAACTGTGCCAGCAGTGCGGCAGGCTGCAAAAAATCCAGGGATTTGTTGAAACGCTCAACAGGAAGACTGAGTCAAGGTCAAAAAGTGAGCAAGTTTGAAAATATTTGAAAATGCCGGTAGGATTAAGCAGAGTGCAGGCAGTAACAAAAACAAGAGCTGAAAATGAGTCAAATATAAAGCCAGAGGTACAACACAGCTTACTGTACAAAGTCATTCTACCTCAAATCCTTAACTGTAAGTACAAGAAGTGTGTAAATGTACATGCACAAGACTGTTTGGATAAGCAGCATGTCATTGAACCGTCAGGATGTGGTGAATTGCTAGTTGTAGTACTGCAGTTAAGGCGTCCGTGTGATGCTGGTGTTTACCTGCAGGCCCAGTGGTTTCCAGCGGACGTTCCGGAGCAGAGCCGGCGTGGAGCTCAGGGTGTTCTGGGGCCTTTTCTTCAGCGTGAGAATGACTCCGCATGGGTCTTCTCTCAGAGCATTGACCAGGTTCTTCAGCTGCCAGCCAACCTGAGGAGCGCACACGCACACACACACACACACCATCGAAACAACTGTTGCAAACCACTACACCCACACACACATGCTGTGTGACGATGCAACGCAAGCCACCAAATCTGCTGAGGAAAGCCACCACGCACAAATATTACGCTTTAAAAACCACCACACAGGTTCTGATACCACCAAACACCACACAACACTATTTTAATTCTGCATTTTTGGCCATTTTATGCCTCTTTTTTCCCCCCAGACTCAACATGATTAGAGTAAGATAAAGTTCAAATTGCGGTGGACCATTTATTTCATAAATATGTGGGAATTGGAGTACATTGCAAACCATTTGTTTGTGCAGCCCTCACTGTATGTGATATCCAGGCTACTGATACTACAACCTAAGAGCTGCATAAACACTATTTCACCACCATGTCTCAGAAACTCTGCTTTTGTACCCTCTAAACTTAACGTGTTTTATTAAATATTCACCAAACTGGTCATTACCAGCTACGGTCACGATCACTACGCACCACTCTGTCCCAGGACCACCGGTCTACAAAAACATATTAAAATAAAGGGAGGTTAAGTTCTAAGGAAGAGAGAGAAAGAAAGGACTGCTGACTGTAGTGTTTCCTCATGGTTCCTGCCAGCCTGTCCCCCAGAGCTCGCCGCACTCGTCAGGCCATTGATTGGCTACACTGGTCTCAACTACTGGAAGTGTCCGCAGAGGCCTCCACGCTCACCCACACTCAGCCGCACACAGACAGAACTGCTCTGACCTTATTCCTGACACGATGATGACCAGCCTGTGTCAGCCTTTAGCGGCCCATTTCCTGTTCTCTTTGGCCCAGTTCAGAAGTCTGAGTTCAGCCAGCGTTCACTAGCAACAAGAGCCGCCACGGGAGAGAGCTGCGACCGTATGTTTGGTCCTGTTCTGCTCTCTTAAACAAAACGGGGTACGTACAAGGACACAGTAGGACTGCGATCATTCATTTATGATCTGATTTGTCAATTCAAACTGTTTAACAGTTTAACAGTAATTCATTTTATAATGACAGAAATAAGGCAATAGCAATCTCTGGTCAGATTTATAATCTTGTTTACTCTTATTTGATCAGCCCCTGATTTTGAGTAAAAGAAAATGCCAGTTTTACACAAAGTTCAACCATCTGAGCTCCTTGGCTTCTTTTATTAAAGAAATAGTTTGACATTTTGGGACATGCTTGCTTTCTCGCTGAGAGTTAGATCAGAAGATTGATACATCTCTCAAATCTCTCTGTTTAATATGAAGCGACAGTCAGGCAACAGTTAGCTTAGCTTAGCATAGAGACTGGAAGCAGGGGAAAACCAGTAGCTAACACATTAAGTCTTGTTTTTATTTTGGCTAGCTGTGACCCCTTGCGTCCAGTCTCTCTGCTAAGCCAAACTAAGTTAACCCTTTCCTGGCAGCCTGGCAACTCCTGGCATAAAAGTGAATACGTGTATTTTCCGAAATATCAGCCTTTTCCTTTAACAAAAGAAGCTAAAGTCCTCAAAGCGTTTTGCTCTAGTATCGTAACATATATATTTTTTAAATGACCAGCCTTACACAGAGAATTATTTTACCTCCAAAGGAGTTGGAGGTTTTTCATGCCACAGGGAACTCCCGAATTAACTGAACTGAATGTGAACTAGACCTTGATCATACTGAACTTCTCAACCCTTGTTAGATCCACCACAGTGGTTGGGTATGTTGACATAAAACACAAAGCCCATCCTAACCAGGCCAGTTTAGAACTCTTCTGTTATGCAAATATGCAGAGAGCAAAGGGAAACAGGGAGAGACCTATACCAAAATAATAATAGAGCATAAACTGCTGCTGGAGAGGATTTTCAAATCCCCAGGGTCTTCATTATTTTCCCAGATGCTATTACCTCCACATAATTATGTTGCTTCTTCAAACAATCAGTTTGTTATTTGAGCAAATTCCACATTTTACCTCAAAAGAGAAGCTGAGCTAAAAAAAAACAATGAGTCCTGTTTTGAAGTGAGTCTCAAACAGAAGCTCATGCATAGACATGAAGGCAGCGCTGTGGCTAAATGTGGATAAAAAATGATTCTATAATGTAATGGAATTTGTTCATTCAATATTCACACTGATCTCATTTTTAAATATGGGCCTCACTAAATAAACTTATCAGCTGTGATGTTGACAGAAAGTTAGCTGGTAGTGTGTATCCATCTTCTCTCCTCCGCAGCTCAATTTAGGATTGAAATAAGCGCGATATTGACTAGAGACTTTCCTCTGCTGTTCTCCCCTCCTTTTCTTTTCATCCTCTTCCTCTTCTCCCTAAATCCCTCTTTACTTCCTCCTCCCTTTTTCGCCCCACTCTCCCTGCTCTGCCTCATCCCCAGCATCCCCCGACTGCTTCACCCCCTTTTCCCCATCACATACCCACACCTTTGTCTCCCCCCCTCCGCTTATCTCCTCCCCCAGAGTGAGGGATCAGAGTGGTGAGGGTCTAGCTGTGGGAGTAATGAGGGGTTGGAGCTGAGAGCCTGGCAGGGTGCGATCTGCACTGTCACCCCGGGGAGAGAGAGGGAGAAAGATAACACGCAGCTCCCTCACGCGTCAATCAACGCCGCTCCCCAGCGCCTGCACGCACGCTTTCACATGAGCAGCACCTATCAAGACGTACGAGGAAATACTTACAGAAAAAAGCACACAAAAGATGTCTACACACAGACACGAACCTTTTTTCCCCCCCTCAGAAATCTCAAATAAAAGCTGGAACAAATCGTTTGTGCCAGAGCTGACAGCACAGGCAATAGACAGCGCGCTCAATCACATGCTCTCACAAGGCACCGTTCCATTTAAAATGGCTGCCCATTTTTGTGCTGCCCTCTGATGAGATGAGTTGAATACAACTTATACAAGTCTGAAAGTGGAACGTGGAGTTTAAATTTCAAACCAGACGCTTCGTGCAGGGGTTTCTTACGACAATTGGAACAAATTCCACAAAGAGTGAGCTGACAATCACACTGGACTGAACAAAGGTCTTGTAACAATCGTCCTATAATCTGCTCCCTGCAGCAAGTCTAATTAGCCTACATAGCTACACAGGCACAGGACAGGAAGCACCATGGCGGTGATGGTGATGGTGGTGGTGGTGGTAGCAGACATCATGTACCTTGACATCTCCTCAACATAGCACAGAATGTGTTCACAGTGGAAACACACGGTAGGAAGATATCTTGTGATTCTTCATGACTACGGTGATTGGAACTCACCACTGTCTGGTGGTTGACTTGGATCACCTCGTCCCCCGCATGGATCTTCTTACACTGGTCTGCTGGAGACTGCAGGGGCCCGAAATTGGAGAGAAAAGGGACAATGACAACACACTTGGGATATATTCAGGCAGGGATTCATTGTCGTGTTGGAATTTGAGAAGGTACGTTGTGGTTGCTGGAGTGTCAAGCTTCCGAGTGAGTGAAACAAAAACTCACATTCTCCGTGGTGCCGGTGATGACGTGGAGTCCATCATACGTCGATTTGATATACATCCCCTGAAGCACACACAGGGAGGGAGGATTCAGTACAATACAGAGTACACAGGAAAACACATGATATGTATAGTTTACATCTGTGAGCCTGTGTCTATACAGACTGGTGACAAAATGACATGGAATGTCTTTGTAAGGTATTGGTCGACCAAGAGCCTCCAGAACAGCTTTAATGCGCCTCTATCTCTTGTTATAGATTCTCGTCTTTGACCTCTACTGGAACTCTGCTCTCTCATTCTGAGTTTTGATGATGGTGGAGGAGAGCGCGTTTCAAAATCTGCAACTGGTGCTCAACTGGGTTGACTTTGAAGGCAGTAGTGCATGAGTCACATCAATTTTATACTCTTCAAACCACTTAGTGACCCCTTGAGCTCTGTATAAAATCTCCTTTTGTCGTTTTTTGCCATTAAACTTCATCGGTACTTGAACTTAAACTTCCCCGCCACCCCCACCCCAAAGGTCTTGACTTAAGACTTAAAAGCAAAAATCTTCAAGGCTCAAGTTCTGACCTGATGAAGTCCTGTAACAATAAATAATGAACAAGACAGTGAAAGGCAGGTTTGCACATGTACTATACATCTTGAATATTTCATTATTAGTCCTGCGCATGAAAGACACTTGGACTAATTTATGTAACAATACCACTAACAGCTTTGTAAAGAGAATATCCAAATGCTGCAGTCCAAATTTACTTGCGAAGACTTGGATGACATGACTTGGATTTGTCATTTGAGTCTTGTACTTGCCCCAGAAGATTTAAAGCTGCATTCATTTTAGGGGCAGTGTTGCAAGTTGAAAACACAATACTGACATATTATGACTATATAAAGTAGTTTTTTGTCATTTGGTCAATGGTTTACATAAAAACACTCTGGTGGATATGTGTGCGCACGCTCAGGTGTGTCCTTACCAGCCCTTCACTGGGCATGATGCTGGTAAGGTGGACCACCTCCAGATGGGCGGACTGAGAGACCAGAGAGTCTGACGACAGAGAGATGATGTGGTCGCAAATACCTGCTAAGGTCTTACACTGGAGGTGGCATCGCAGGTAAAGAAAACGGGGGGGGGGGGGGTAGTGACAGAGAGAGAGGGACAAAAATAAAAATAAAGAAAGTTATTGTGATTGGTTTTGGTCCCCAAGGGATGCCGTGACCTAGCTGGAG
>JAVQJD010004866.1:0-52780 GCA_036023655.1 Nannoperca australis
CCCCCCCCCCCCCCATGTAGCTCCTCATTGCCTTTTTACTCTTCTGCATGTATTATTCTCAGAGAAGTTAATGTTGGTCTTTCTCCCCTAGTATATCTTCAACATTATTGTCACGCGCAGCCTCATTTGAATACAGTGAAGCTCCAGTTGCATCTCATTATCGACATGGTCAGGTAGACAGAGGTCACTGATTTGTGTCACCTTTCACAAAATGGCCATCTCTCTCGGGAGCCTGTTGGATGAAGAGGGAGGAGTGTGGCAGCACGCTGTGTGCGTGTAACCCATGGGGGCTCCACGTCTCCCTAATTACCAGGTAGTGGAACACAGCCACAGCTGTCTGCAGGTTAGTTGAAGATGACCCATGAGGATATACAGTTTTGCATTCCCCATAAAAACAGTGGGTTGTTCTTTACAGACTATGTATTTTAAACAGTTGTAAGCTTTAAACTGTCAGTGTTTTAGGAGGCGGCCTGTCTCATATTTGCGTGCCTTATTTTCACAGTTTCAGCAAGTTAATGTGCTTCCATTCTCCCATACAATATCACAACTGTCAATGTGCATGACTCACCTACCTACTAACGGAAATACTAGTAGGCAAGCATGAAAAAGTAGCTGAAATAACCCTTTTAGTTTCCCCTCTCCACAACAAAGCTTAGTTACATGATTACCGTGTCGCCAACATGGATATTCCAATCATTTTTCCCCACTGGCAGTGGCTCAGTGCCAGAGACAGGCTTAGATTTGGCCCATGAGAAAAATCCCTTTCACTACTCATACAGACCACCTGGCATCATATGTGCTGTCTTTAGAGGGCTAAAAAAGTGCTTGTTAAAACTGTAACATCTCTCTCTTTTCTAGCTCTTTTACCCATACTCACACAGTCACATGAACAGACAAATATTTGTCACTGCCGATAAACAAAGACAAATATTAAGCTATATTGGTGACATATATGGTTTGCTGTCTATTAGTCATACTTAAAAGTTTTGGATAAGGCTATCTTCAATCATTTTAATCGCACAAAATGGATTGTGAGAGGCAACGATGTTTCTTTGATCTTTCTTGTGCCGGATCTCTCTGAAGCGCTCTGTATCAGTGCAGTCTCTTCGTCGATTCTCCGCACACCTCACGTTTTTGCTCCACCTCTCTTCCTGCCTATCTATCCCTCTCTCTCATTCTCTTTGTCCCTTGTGAAAGCCCCTGTCACCTCTGGCCCTCCTCCTCTCCTCCCCCTCTGTGAGGCTATTACAGG
This sequence comes from Nannoperca australis, assembly GCA_036023655.1. Classification (NCBI taxonomy): domain Eukaryota; kingdom Metazoa; phylum Chordata; class Actinopteri; order Centrarchiformes; family Percichthyidae; genus Nannoperca; species Nannoperca australis. The sequence continues at coordinate 1,253 of JAVQJD010004866.1, forward strand.
CAGCACTCCTCCCTCTCTGCCTTCCCCATGTATTACCATTAGAAGACATGCATCTTGGGAGCTGCTGCACACTCCTCTGTGTTTTGATTAATATTTTAGCAGCCTCAGGGAGGAAATGGGTCTTCCTCTGAGCTAATCTGTTATGGGGTGGATGCTTGGAGCAGAGGAACGGGAAAATGATAGAAGAGGAAGGTCAAGCTCGACTGTTTTTATTTTCCATGTCAGAGGTTGTAAAGACATCCAATACAAACTAAATGCCTCGGAAATGTGAATAATGCACCAATGCAGAGTTCAGGGGTGATTCAAAGCTAACTGAATTTCATGCAGATTAGATTCACAATAGTAAAGACTAGTTTTGGCATCAAATTAACCAAAATTAGGAACCAACAATGTGTTTCTCCCCAGTCCAGTCCTTTAAACCAAATTTTATCAGATTTATGCCATGTTATGCAGGGTGTAGGGGTATTATTTCTTGATTAATCTCATCTTGAATGTGGAAAATGTATCATTACTCTTACACCCTCCATGAGGAATATCAGTAGGGAAAAATATATTTTGTGCAGGTGGTCCACTGCTGACAGGCACTCAGTTCAACACCCCCCATGTCACTACAACTGTCAGAGAAGGAACTGCTTGCCATTTGGTTTCCTGCTATAAGGAGAAGAACTGAAATACTTACCCGTTAAAATTTCTGACCAGTGCCAACCCAGTCTAATTCTTTCAGGCCTCGGCTAACAATATTTTGCAGCCTCTGAATTTCCGCCCACATCTTGGGGACAGAAAACATGGGCACAGAAGTGATAAGCATGGATGAGATCGGTGGCTGTACAAGTTGTTGGGATATGACAACAACATGTTTCCTTCATAAGTAATTCAGACACAGGGCTTACACAAAATACGCTGGAGTTTATAGCCACGCTAGGCGGAAGGCAAAAATGAAAGGTCAAAAAACAGGAACGAAAAATCACGAAGCGAAGGCAGGCAAAAGGCTCAGGAAAAAAAAGCCCAAAATTAAGAATTTAAATACTGGTCTTATACAAATAATTTGAGGGACTTGACTCTGAGAGTGCTGGCACGCTTGACAAGACGAACTGGCAAACAGACTAAGGAGGACACAGACTAAATACACAGAGGGGAAGACACTAACAAGACACAGGTGTAAAGCATCGAGGTTATCACACCGCGGGAAGACACACGGGCGGGGAGAGAGGTTCTCAGGGGAACAGCCAGAACATGACAACTCACTACTGATGTGGATATTTACAGTGTACAAATTGATTACGGTAAAAAATAAAAAATCGCCCCCCCATCAAGAAAAAATTGGTTCCATCAGGGGGTATTAACTAACTAGTATACCAACTGCAAATATAAGATACACAGACAACTCAATGTTTCAATAGACAAAATCATTAAACTTCTCCCCGCTGAGATAGCACACCTTTTAAACAATCACAACTTGCTTGTTGATTGCAGTGTGTTTCATACGTCGCGCTTGGTTTCAGGATGGTCTATGCCCTATTTCACCCCCAAGTTGAAAGAAATGTATCTGTGGAAACTAGAAATCACAACATGAGACCATTATTCTTATCAGCCATACAAAAACTGTACATGTGAAAGAGAAATATATATAATCTCTGAATGTTTTTGGAAGTATGAGAAATGAGAAATTGGGAGTTGATGAGAAAAGGATTTTGCTAAATGACTTAAAGATGGAATAACTAAGCTATTAAGGGGTCCAGTAATGCAAAGTAATGTTGTTCTTAGGTAATAAGCTGACTGATGTTTTATAAAATATTGGCGATTATGTTTAGACTAGTAGGTTTCTTTGCAATTTATTCTTCTCAGTTTGATTGATAAGGTAAATAATGTTGCTATTGCAGGGATTTAAAAATGTAATGATTTTCAATAACAAACAAATAAGACAATGAATGAAGAATCAAAGAGGTCATCTTTAGTTATTCCAGAAATGTTCAGCTTTCATGAGATAAAAAGGTGTCTTTATGCTTTTAAAATAAAAACGTTGTCATAGTGTAAAGTCATGGGGGACTATGTCTCAAAATAATAGTTGCGTTAGATACTACTATACATTATTACAAAGAAATATGCATAGACCAGATCTTCTTATTTTTCTGCGAAGCTGTATACATTTCTTTGTTGTACTGGTGGTAATAGCTGAGCGTTAGTGTATCGGCTTCTAGGTCTGTGTGCTGCTTTTCTATGCTTCCTCTGTCATTGATTCCCACTCTCTTTTATTTATGTTTGTTTACTGTGCTGCTTGACTCAAGAACTGCCTATTGCTTTTATTGTCGAATGCAATGAAGGGTGCTTTTATCACCATTTGCCTGCAGGTCAAAGGTGAGAATGGAGACAAATGGGCCAACTGTACAATGACGAACAGGGTGTTCTGAACCTGGAAACATACATCCAGTTCATAGATCCCAACAGTCCATTCTTTTGTAACCAGAGACAATCCTGAAAGGAGCTTTAAGAAGACAAATAAGTAGGACTTATATTTAAAAGGTCAAATAGATTATGGCAACAAGCATCTATGAATTAAATACAGAATAACAGTGGAAAAGGTGACATTGTCTTTGTAAATATATTGTTTATATAAAAAAATTAAAGTTACTGAAATCTTTTGGCTCCATCATTAGATGGAATATAGACAAAACAAATTATTAGCCTTTGACTTTGGGTCATACGTGTTCTTCTTCTTCCTTGCTTCCATTGGTATTTTTCTCAGATAATATACAGTAACCTTGGCTTTGAATCATGTGACACCTCGACGCTATGCACCACTTTGCACATTAGTTCTGTTGACCAATACATGAATTATTCTGGCTGTATTGTTCGTGAATTTATCCCCATGGTGTTACCACGTTGATTAAGTGCAGTATGGAGGTCGAGTGTTAGCAATTACTCACCATGTGTTTGGAGCAGCGGTCCATGTACAGTGAGTGAAGCTGGCACATTAGGAACATACAAATGAAGGCTAGTCTTTGTGGTGTGCAGACTTATTTTAAGCTCTGCCAGCTCATTTAGCAGTGTGTCCTTGGTGCTGGGGGTATTTTGTATGCCTCCGATAGGCGTTGGCTTGCTAATGAAGGTGGTATTTAATTTAGTTAAATGCTGCAGGGATCAGGCATTTGATATCTGTATGGAGGGGATAGCAATACAGTGGCGGATGGCAACCACTTAGATAGGCCTAGTCTTTTATTCTTTATTTATAGAGGGCATTATGTGCAGAAGGACAGGGTAGCTAGCAGGGAGCTAATGTGAGCATAAGGAGGATACACCTGCCCCTAGGTGTTTTTCTTAGCATGTATAATAGCAATATATTTCCACACATGACATTCCCTAATGTTTGTTGAGGGAATATCTGCAAGAGCAAGCCGGGTTTGAGCTTCGAACCCTTTGGCAAACCGTTGCACAGTAAGACGTGGGCTATTAATGGGACGACATGCTGTAAGTAAGTTCAACAATGGGAAACCAATTCAGTTCAATGTGGTGTCGAGAGTATATTTTACTCACTTACGATTCTAGTCTCTGGATTTTGGGACAGTTGAAGCCCCCGCAGCTCCTGTTGACCTTGGATTGTATTATTATTTTTTAAACAAAGTAACGATTCAGTCATTGCAACAAATTTGAGAATTGGTGAACAAAATCTCCCCACTCTGTGTCTCCCTTACTGTGTCTAGTGTGGAGAGGTTTCTTCATTAAAACTGACAGAGAAGCCAGAGGCAGGGGAAGTGTTATAGCTCTGCAGACCTGTCACCACTTTCTCCACAAACTATAATTTAATGCTGTACAATAACTGAAATAATTCTTTCATTTACTGACGAGGCTGCCAAATGTTGAACCAGAAAACTGCCGACAGCAAAGATAATGTGTTCCCTCATGGCGTTTTCTTTTTAAATTCATTTTCTATTCTAATGTATTAAATGCATAAATTCTCTCACTAATGGTTTGTGTGAGGCAGAGCAACCGCCTATTCAGTGATGCAGTTTAGAGGGGTTTTCACACTTAAAACAAGAACAACGCCTAATAAATGGCAATAAATCTGTGGACATGTCCATTTTTCCATAGCCCGAAATGTATGCTTAGTTAATCCCTTTCTTTGCATTGGCCATTTGCAGAAGGTAATGGGGGTGTTTTGCTGCAAGTTACTGCAGGACTCTATTGGAAAAATGAGGAGAAACAATTTCTAGGATCTTAATAAATATGTAGAAAAACTGCTTTTGACTATTTTCACAGTCTCCATTAAAATGTCTCGTAAATTATTATCTTTAATAATAGACATAGCTTAGGCCAAATATGCTTTAAATCACCATACACAGATTGTCACTCATAGTGTCAATGTGTGAGCATGAAATCACAGTATTGTCTACTAGCTCATTAGCATAGTAAGTTTAGACATGACATTGAATCCCAGCCTATTGTATAGTGAAAGTATGTCAGTGGAGGAAGGCATGTATGATGGAGTGGTGCCCAATTAATCTAAAAATCTAAAGTGACAATACATGAATTCTTATACCAGGTTTTCTTGAAATTGGAGTGAATTCTTTGTACATTAAAGTTCATCATACAATATTTCCTAAGTGCCCCATGACAACTCCAACTCAGTGACACAGTCTAAACTTCAGAACAAAAAAGCAGTCACCTTCAATGCTATGGGTCATGTGCTCCAAGAAATAAGCAATTTAGGCATTAATATGTGTTCTTGACATTCATAGTTAAATTAGCATTTCATTTTGCTTTATTATTCACAGAACTGCCACCTTTAGGGCTGTTTTCCACATGTCAAAATTGTGGCACGTTTTTTAAAACTGAATACATCAGGCATCAGATTGTCTTTCAGAGAAATAATATTTCAACTCCCAACCCAGATCCTTCCCTTGCTGTAGTGGTATTAGACAAATGTCCAAGCTTTAGTTTGGGACGTTAGTACGTAATGGCAAAGCAGTCACTCAGCTATTTAAGTTTTTGATCAAATGAAAGCTTCAGAGGGATTTCCAGTGGTAGCCGAATATCTGTTCACGGGTGAAAAACGTTGACAGCATATTCCACCAGTGTACATTAATATTGCATTACTAAAAAACATTTTGCTCATGAGTTCTATCAGTGCCCAATATGAATACCTTAGGTTGTTCACTTCATTTTGAAAATGTTCTTACAGTTGCGTGTGTGGAGGGTGTATTTGGTCTTTGCTCTGATCTAAATGAGTCACGCTCACAAAATTGTCAGTTTTTACCTCAATGCCCAACACTTGCAGTATCTCATCACACATCACAGGAGACCCAAGAAGGAAGCTTGAGGTTAAATGAATGTTCAAAAGGAGGCTGGAAGCAGTAAAACTACAGGGGGTTTGTGCCCTGCTACTCAACTACAGTATGTATTTGTAAAAGTGAGCAGTCACAGGGAATAACCTCTTCAGCCTCAAGTAATTACTCAATGACTGTGTTAAAAATAAACTCCTCTTATTCTTGCCTTTCTCTCTCATCCATTTTTATAATATTTAATAAATGTGATGATTCAGTGTTTGGTATGTCCAACTTTTTGTCTTTAAGTCACTTTCCCGGGGCGATGTCCAGGGAGGGTCACGCAGTGGCTGCCGTGAAAACTCCATTGTGTTGATTACGGCCATGATAGATAGGTTGTGCTGTGAGATGAGTGGAGAGAGAGAAAGAGAGGCTGAGACACAGGAAAAGCTGAGCTAAGAAATAGAGTGCAGAAAGGATAACTGTATGTGGGAGAATGGAAGTTTGGCATATGAATGCAGAGCGGATGAGATGGAGCAAGACAAAGGAGAAAGGGGAGGTGACTGAAAGGAAGATAAAGTAAAAAAGAAGAGATTAGAGAGAGAAAATTAGACAGTAAATTATGGAATTTATAAAAAAAAAGGTTTTTATCAAATGCAAACTGTCATCATACAATTTGAAATTCCCAAAAGTTTATCATGTTTTATGTGGCATGCATAAATGAATGCTGTAAGCCTAAAAACCTTTTATTTATATAGCGCCATATCATAATAAAGTTACTTTTAAAAGCAGGTTTAGACCGACTCTTTATTTATGGAGACCTAACAGTTCCCATCATGAGCAATCACTAGGCAACTGTGGCAAGGAAAAACTCAGTTTTAACAGGTAGAAACCTCAAGCAGAACCAGGAGGAGAGGTCCCTGAGTCTTTGCCTGAGTAATTTAAAGATTAGTGTGCCATTTAGTGTGAGTTCTCTTTACTTACATCAAGTCCAATGGAGTCTCTTGGTTTATAACCCAGACACACTCCTGCATTCTGCTAAAACCGTCAAACAAATATAACCTTCATTCAGTCCTGTGTATAACTTTCAGAAATACATACTGTATATCTGCATGTGGTAGTAGTAGTAATGGAACCAACGTTTTGTTTTGTACACTATTGTATTTAGCTAATTTAGCTCACTTTTTTTCTAGAGATGGTTATGTTGGTCTGTTTGTTGGTTGGTCCAACACTTTTGGTCCGGACTGAATTATCTCAACACCGATGGATGGATGGATTGCCATTACATTTTGTAAAGACATTCATACTGTACATCCCAATTCCCTTCATTACATTGTTTCCCTGGCTTACAAGTTTCCATGCATCTTAGTCCCTCCCACTGAAGACACAAGGAGAGAGGAATCGAGGAAACACGTTTTTAAGAAAAATGAGATGCCCTTTCCTCTGATGGCACAGCTGGATCAGCTGTCAGTCAGCTTTGTTCTGTAGCAACGTTTGATGGTTTGGAGTTTGTATTTGCCCATACACGCGCTCTGCAAATACTAATAACTGTGCACACCTACCACTGTCAGCGCAGCAGTGTTTTGCTTTCTGTATTGTTTTGAACTGTTTGAAAAACATTTGCACATTTAATTTGAAAACCTGCATTCTGTATTTATACTGCAGTTAGGTTAGTCAAACCACAGTGTGTAAATTACCTTCACTGCTAGGACACAGAATGCACATGAACCATTTTTAGTATCAATTTTTAAATTTTTCAAATTCAATAATTATTTGGATCTGCATTTATTGATGTTCTGTTTTTAAAAACATTATTCCTGATCATATTAATCATGATACATATTGAAAGGGGAAATAACATATTTTCAAGAGAAGAAAACTCAGGTCAATCAGACCTACAGATCCATTATTTCTTAAGTAAATGATGAATCTGAAAACAGATAAAAACTTAAAATTTGGGTGTTATGTCTTAAGTTGAGTTTAGGTCTTAAGTTGATTTTGTTTGTCTGTCAACTTGGGTATGAAATCAGCTGCAGTTTCCAATCGCAGATCACCAATAAAAGGGCGTGTCCGCCTGGTAAAAGACTTCTATTAAGGGTGGTCTTGTGTCCTCGCTCATTTCTCCTCAGAGATCCCTCCTTGATTCTCGCTCCACAGAGCAGAAATAAGAGCACTGGAACAGCTGTCATGATGGTGAAGCGGAACGACTTCCGGGCCAAGCGAGGAACAATCAAATGAATCAAAGGGAATTGGCATGTACCCATAATCCCCAGACGAGTTCTACTGACTTTAGTGATTTAGTGGGTTAACATTTGTGGTGTTGGTTAAAATGTCTCAACTGTTGGATTGATTGCCTTTCTATTTGGTGCCTCTCTAAAGATGAACTGTAATAACTTTTGTGATCCCCTGACATTTCATCTAGCACCACCATTAGGTCAAAATGTCAATTTGTCCAACACAGCATTTCATGACTAAATACCTGCAAAGCGAATTACATTACTGTTAACTTAATTTGTGTTTTGTGCTAATTAGGAAAGGGTATCATGGTAACATGCTAAACTAAGATGGTCAACATGAGCATGTTAGCATGCTGACATTAGCTTTTAGGTCTGCTTTAAAAGCACTGCTGTGAGTATAGCCTCACAGAGCTGCTAGGTTGGCTGTAGTTTCTCAGTCTTGTGTCACCATGTCTTTTATAACTGATTGTGTTATCCTATCAAAATGGGATTTTATTCTATTCTGTATTTCAGGAATATGCAAGTACCTGCTGATGTTAGCTAACGAAAAAAGTTTATAAAAAAAGATTCATGGGCTGACACTATCATTAATAAAATCTGGCCTTTTGATAAATATCCTCATTGCTTTTTGTCAGCACCATGATGTCCGTGTGCATACCAGGTTACATTATTTAGCTCTTTTGCTGAGATATGCAACATCTAACTCCAACATGGTATTTGTAATTTGCTGTTAGGAGAATCTTGTTTTGTGTTCATTTTGTGATGGTTTAAGCCAAAGTTTTTTACATGTGCACACACAAAAACATACTCGCACAAAATCCCACGACTGCACTTCATCATGACCATCAATTGGAAGAAATGTGTGATTGATTAATGAAGCTTTTATCAATACAAGGATAGGAAAACGATCCCCGAAATCCACTTACATATCAGCAAGGCACTTTTATCCCTCCTCCCATGAACATGATTTACGAAGGCAGTCGATGCGTAGTGCTGCTTACACGTGACTACATAATGAAATGGTGAGCTGACTTGGGCGTGCACAAACCCCTTACTGAAGAGCATTTAGTTAAGTGTACAGATTAGCATAAGAAAAGCAATCTCATAACATGAACAGACATCTCTAATTGAGCTATTGTTCATGTAAGCGGTGTGATTTTGTTTTGGCCCAGATCTCTCCAGCACACACTACCTCTTCTGCTTCTGGAGTGATGGGCTATGTTATGTGTGTCTACTTGATTGTGTGTGTGTGTGTGTGAGGGGGAACACATCCGTCCAAATTGATCACCACTCCTCAACAGGAAAGGACAGAGGGGGCGTTAGCGAGCAGACGCTAACTCAGCCAATAATGAACAGGGTGGTTATAATGTGAAATCCATTGCCTCTCAATCGAGGCCATTGATCAAATGCACCTCCTGTATGTTTGATTCTCCGCCTGGCTTGTATAGTCTGAAGCAGTGTCTCGCTCTATAAGCTGGTGGTGAAGGAAAGTGACTCTTATTGCACCTACATTAAGTAGGTGGTGCAAAGAAGAGGGAAGTGAACCTAGGACCATTAGAAACAAATGCGACCTGGACAGACAAACTCACCCTTATGAGTTTAGTCACCTTGGAACAAGCTCCCACTGAGCTCTGACTTTGACTGGACGTCTCCCTCAAAGCTTTTAACAGGCAGATGTAATAGCCCTGTGGTTTTGAAGAGGCCATGGTTAAAGCTCCTCTGGAAGAGCAAGCTGGCGTCTCTTGTGGCTTCAGATGCGGTCTAAGTTGTACTTAATGCACTGACAGGTAATCCATCTGAAAGCAAGATGCTTTATGCCAATTTAGACAGGAAATCAGAATCCTAGTGTGGTATTAGCCCCAGTGTCATCTCCTGTTATCCCTCCAAAATGAAAACACCAGATACCTGGTTTCATTTGCAATGCGTTGTTCAGAGAAGAAAAAGGAGGGATTGAATACTTAAGTATTTAAATGCTAGACAAGTAGTTACTTGAAATGGGACAGTTATTTAAGTCGTACTTCTTTGCATGATGTTTATAAGTATATATAGTATATTTTAACCAGTCTCTGTAAAAACCAATTACATGACTCAATGTTTTTGTAAACAACAATTTCCAATGTGCCCTTAAGTATTTGGCCCTATGGATCCTGGATTGTAAAGATACATCAGGGGCTTTCCTGTAGTGGCTTCTGGAGAACCTAAAGTGTTACACAGCTCTCTCCACCACCACCACCATCATCAAACCACCAAATGAAGAAATATATTTTGCAAGAATGGATGAGATTAAGTGGATTGAGTCTGTGTCTGAAAATATACCTGCAGTTTAGAGCCAGAAAAACCACCTCTGTAGGTAAACGGTGTACTCTACTTGTTAGGACATCTCTGCTGTATGTTTACAGCTCCCTTGTTGAGCTAAAATTAAGAAGATAATAAAGTCCAAAAAGGCCGTCCATAATTAATGGCGTGTATTTTCTTAAATTTAGCTGCTCTGTTTGTGTTCTACCACATAATGGTGAGATGAAACCAATGCTGGACAATTAATTAATCTGCCGTATCTAATATAAACAGATTACAAAAACACAGTCCCAATCAATCCTCTCCAGTGATATTTTAAAGCCACTGTTTCCACAGACTTGCTCTCTTGAGACCACCATGCTCTTGCATCCCAGGAAAGGCAGCAGCTTCCAGGGGCAACAGCAACACTTCTCTCCCTGAAACAGAGGAGAACCATTACAACTTTTCATTTTTTAATCCCTCTTCCCCCCTTGCCTTTCGTGCTCTCTCTCTCCCACTCTCCCTCCCTATTTCCCTACTTCTCTTTTTTCTTTCCCTACAGTACATCAGTGTGGCTTTATCCATTTCATGTTTAGTGAAACTCCCCAGGCGAGCCAACACAAGGCAACGAGATGCCACAAATCTTTGATATCTTAAACAGAGGGCATATTGCCAGCACTCTTGCCAGATAGGAAAAACGGTAATCCAAGGGAGGAACATCATCCTAAATCAAACAAAATGAATAAATAATCGGGGCTGCAGACACACTTTCATACTTGCGGTGCATGTCCATGGAGGATTGGTTTACCAGCCCAAGTGATTAGTCTGTTGGCAGAATTGTTTGGTTTCTGTGGCTCAACTATTTACAGTGTGATATAACAGCAGATCAGATCCAGTTCTTAACACAGCCCTCTGTGGAGCTGCTGATTTTTAGCCAAAGGAAATGGGGGGGAAAAAAGAAAAAAACTCAGCTCCCTTTTACTCAACTGTCACTTCAAATTTGTGTCAATAATGCACGATTCTTTAAATCATAATCCATGCTGTTGTGTCCTGTCGGGTCACATATCATTAGTGTATCATTATACTGCTACTATACGTGTTTTGGTTAGTCACATATTTACATCTCACACATGCAACTCTTCAAGCAGATTAATGAAATCATACTTCTTATCCAGACATTTAACCAAACTTCAGTAGGAAGTAATGAAGATACCTTTCTAGTATTTTATTTTATCTCTACAACATTATTTCTGTTTGGTCGAGATAAGGATTTTTTTATTTATGAATTTTGATCACAATCATATTTAAAACAATACTGCAAATGCACATATTTTTATCCGAAGTAACTTCATAGTAGATTTTGCCACAGCCTCTCCTTATAGATTCTCTCCCATATGACATAAAAATAAAATAGGGGGATTTTCTCATTGATAGCGGCTACATGCCTGAAGTTGCATTAATAAACAAGGCAGAGATAATATTTTTCAATGCCAAATCGATTTTCATAAGGTTACATTCCTAATGTTTATATTTCAGCAACCTCTCTCCTGTTTATACAATAGAGGGTATTAAAAGGGAGATTAAATTTTACCCGCCTGAATATAATACAAACACAAAATGATGCTTCTATTTCCAGGGCAAGCTGTGCATTGTCATTTATTTATGAGGTTTTTTTGCCCTTCCCTCCTTTTCTTTTTCTCACCCAACAGTAAATATGGAAATTGTGTTTGTCAGTTTGTGTGTTTACACACACATATGCATGCATATCTATACATATCTTTTGTGTAGAGATCTTTTAATGTCTGTCTTTTATACTGCATTGAAAGAAAACTTGTGCTGTGCTCCTGCGGGGATGCAGTGGGCGTAGGAGGGTCATGTGGCTCCTGCAGAGAAAACTTCTCCATCCTCCATCGATTAACACACTCCCTCATCCCGTTGCTGTATCGACAGTCAATCATCTGTCTTCACACACTTGTTCTCTCCCTCGGTGGCTCTCTCTCATCCTTCTGAAGATGTGGCCAGACATTGCCACTATTACAGTGAGCTGCCATTATCCTTTTGAATGTGAGGGGGCCTATATTGTCAAGATTGTTAGTACGATTTTAGTACTTTAAGGTTAAAGAGGACAGAAAATATTTAATTCTCAATTGTTGAGATTATACATAGAGAAATACTTCATTCATAATTATTGAATCCCAGTGGTCATAATTACTTTAGTTCTGATATATCTCCATTTTCACTCTAAATGAATAATAGTGCTGAAATAGCATCTAATATTCCTCTCTTGTATGTTCATCTATTAAATGGATTCTATGAAATCTTATCAGGCCATAATAATGATAGCTCATCACAAATCAAAAATGAAGCAGTATCAAAATTCTTTCTTACAGTAAAACTGTAATAAAATCATGGTTATCTGCCAATGATACATGAGAGTTTTACTGAAATCTTTTGTATTGATTTTTTAAAATGCTTCGTTTTGGCCCTATTTCTAAAATATATTTTATGTGATGTTTTTTTTTTTATTCCCTATCTCCTCCAAGTTCTTTTAATGTTTTCATCTTAATAGCCCACATTAGATCAAATGGATTGGTGCCTGACTAAACACACTACCCAAATACATGCAAGAAGAGGATAGTTGGGTAACACGGGAAACAGACAGTGTTTGCAAACTTGTTGAATGCAGAATAAATAAAAATCTTTATGACACATGACAAAATAAAGGGTTCTACTTTCATGAAATGGCAGATAATTTAGTTTTATCTGGCCTGTGCTAGTGTGATATTTTGGAGATTCGAGATTAGGGATTGTGTTCGGCTGCATTTTATCTATTTGAAATCCAGTATCGAATCCACCCATTGAATACAAATCCCTTTAAATTGAATTTCATCGGGTCAAAGTAAGTAAAGCTTAATATAACTACAAATCAAATACGTTACCTTTGGCTGGCTGACAAGGCAGACATTCTACAGTTTTTAGCGACAGCCTTAATAATGTTCACAAACTGTACCTACAGCCTGAACATGAGATGAGCAGCTTAATATATACAATCTAAATTGATATTAAATGTATTTGCACATTAGATTAACAGCTTTACTTACTGTATTTCACAAGCTACTTACTCCAAATACTGAAGGTTCTGGTTCATTACTAGGACATAAGTTGATCAAATTAAACTGCTGAGTTTTACTGGGAGATTCTGAGATTGATATGAGGTGATAAGCTAGATCACTTCTCTAGAGAAGAGTCGCCACTCTGCTGGTCCCATAGACTGTATATAAAGATAGATGGCATGAAAGCTCCCCAACAGTGAAGCCAAAACATCTCGATCATCCCCTCATCGCTGTAGGTCATAAACCTGCCCCTCCATGTTAGCTAATGGGACATGGGCCAAACTAAAAAGTCAACGTACACGTCAAATACATTTTTCCCAAACATGGTTCCTGTCATTTTAGATAGTTGTTCACGTTGATGTTTGTTCAACTGTTAATTTTTCTGATCAGGTTTTTGATTGGTTTTAATCAGTTATTTGATACTATAAAAAGGGGGTGTCATGTAAAGATTGACCACTGTGAGTGCACTCGCGATTGGTTCCGGCGGCTGTATAGGCGGGACTCAATCGCTACTGCGCAGGCTCTGGTTCCAAATGACGTCACCAGCGCAAGATGACAGCGTATCTGGGGTATTTTGGCTTCATTTTTTACATTAGTAGGAAGTGGAGACGTGTTGTCCATCTTTAAATACAGTCTATGGTTGGTCTCATGTTTGTACACTGGTGTTACAGACTGATGTGTCTTTTCACTCACAAACAATCATAGGCTGAATACAGACACAAGCTTCAGAAAGCACACAGCTGAGACACATACTTGTCTGAACTGTGCTTGAAAACTGTGTTTGTTCTGTGTTGTGCCCTGTTAACATGGGTCGGTTTTGGAGTAATGAAATCCTTTGCAGGATGGTTGATTAGAATATGAAAGGGAATCTCAGTCGGTTGCTGTATTTGCTTCTCATAGATGCCCCAGCATGAATTAGGCATGAGGACTGCAGTCCACTCCACACCATGCGTAAAACTCCCCTATTTACACCCACTCTAGGGCTTTAGTTGGCATAGAAAGAAACAAATATCTCATTTGGAAGTTTTAAGATCTTCTACATAATGGCCGCCACATCAGAGGAAATGTTTACGATTTCTATTCACCACTGCAGGTTGCCGTGGGTTCAGGAAGTTATCACTAAGTTTACATAGTGCAGTGAGTTGCCTGAATTTTAGTTTAAAGCATTTTTTTATCTGCCAAAAGATTATGGAGAATTACACACATTTAAATAACACATATACACTGTTTTACTAATAGTCTGATAACATGGCACTGTGTCAGTGGCCTATGATGAATGCATATTGTTATGATGTTACTTAGTTGCAAATACAAGAACATGCATACTGTTGGTGTGACAGGGAATTAAGTGTACTACCGTATCTCCCAGTAGGAATAGTTTTGATAACCATGTAGTTAAGAGTTTATAAATTATCCTCAGAATTTGTGCCTCTGTAATTAACAAAGTCATATCTTAAAATTAACTTTTTACAAAAGAAACTCAGGGTGAACATAGGGGGTGATGGACACTGGAAACTTAGCGTTCACAGCTCTGGTACTTAATGTAAGCGAAGTTGCAGATACTACTTTTGAACCAGATGTTGGTTCCTCTGCTGTTCAAGGTGATGGCCTCTTTGACTGACAGCGCTGTCATTAGCCAGGAAGGAGAGACGCTCCGTGGTTCGCTATGATTTTATAGCCAAACTTTGACCTGGGTGCATGCTTATTTCTCTGTGTGGAAAACTGATATAGTCACGTCACAGATGATGATTAAAACAGCCAGATGATTAAAACGTGAGTCAAATTTGTATAGATGAAAAAAAGAGTGATGAGTTGATGCACTATTGGTTGGTGATTTAAAGTCGAAACAAAATTAGAACAACAGTAATGGTTTAATCTTAAGAGTATCTTAACTGACATTTGAACACTGAATGTGATAATAACTATGACGTAACTAAACATATACAGGAATATTTGTTTACTACACACATACATAGATCTCTTACTTTTAGCATTAGCTCCTGTATAACCCTGACAAGCAATAAAATGTTCTCCCCTCTTCCTATTTATGCACTCTTCTCTCTCTGCTCTCATTCCAGCTGCGAGGTACAATTACTGCCATGAGTAAAATTCTACATTTCCGCAGGGCCAGATCATTTAAACCACAATGCCAGTCCTCAGTAACTTCAGAGCCCCTGTGGGCCTTCTTCAATAGACCCCCGGCCCCAGGTGTGAACCTGGTAACTTGTTCAGCAATACACACAGAGTGTGGTGGCTGTGAAAGCATCAGGATAATGCACCACTAATGGTGCAGATGTGTTAGACCAATAATGTCCCTGTCAAAGGAACGTTATACGTAAAACCCATTGGTTTACTCTCAGTCTTGAAATAAGAGCAGACACAAAATCACAGACTAAAAGGGGGAAGTTCTGGAGGTCAAAACAATGTAAGCTCTGCCTAAAACTACATCAGATTACATGTTTCATTCTGCAACACCCTTTCATGAAATCAAACATTAACAGAGAAACACAGAAGCTTTGTAAAACATGTAACCCTCCACATTTAATCTTTTTTTCACCATATTGCCTTTCATCAGGAACGCACTCCACCCACCCAAAGGAGAATATCAAGGAATAGCAGGAGTCTTCTTTATTTTCCCAGCTCTAAGCTAACATTTACTGTGTTCATTAAGTCCACTTCTTGATGAAGTATTTGAGTCCTCTCATGCATGTGCGCTGCAGAGATCTTACTGTAGTCTGCCTGTGACCTAATTTGTACTTTTCACTTTAAGTGTGTCTCTTCCAGATGAAATCCAAATGAGACTCCACACACTTTTGTTTACATTTGACCACATACAGGCATCACCGTTAGCCAGATCACAAATCTAATAATTTCCAATCCATCTGGGTTTTCGCCGGTACATGCAAATCAGGGTCAGCCACACTCCAGTCCAGAAGGTGGTGGTAATGCACCTGAATCTGTTTGGCAACTGACAAAACACCAGTAAAAGAAGAAGTCTTGGCGCAATGGATGCATCTACAGCTCTTCAACATTTTGCAAGAATACAATTTCAGTTTGTCTGTAATGCCTCTTGTCTTCTAACGCTTTACCTCTAGCTTTGCTGTTGGATAGCTCTCCAATCTGCCCAAGACGCATGAAGTGACTAGTGCAAATGGGGTCTCTGTAACCAACAGCTGCAAGTTCATGGCTGTAGTGTAGAAATTGTATTGTAATCTGTCTTTTTTTATATAAATCACGCCTTGGGTATGCTTTTAAATATGGCAGCGTGTTTCACACTTAGATACTGTATTTTCCCGTAATTACTGATGAGAGTATATATCCTATTCAACAGTAATGCCATGGAAGTCTGATTCCTTTACCAACTTTACTTACTGCCTACCTGGATTCATGCTTTCTGCACCCCATCCTACAATCCTGTTTCTGCTCATAAATTCATAGGTAGAACTTGATATATTCTTCTTTCAATTTACTTTTAGAATAACCACAATACATTTTCCCTCCCATGCGAGTGTTGGAGTGATGTAAAAATGACCTTTATTTGGGAGGTAATTGTGCAGGCCCTGTGCAAATGCCTGATTGTGATCTCTCTCTGCAGACTGCTGGTTCAGCAAGGTTCCATCCTGTTCCTCAGCATGGTCCTCTCTTTCCTCCCAAGGTGTCCTCTGGCTGTGCTGGCCTCTTTGAAGGTTCCCTCTCTATAATGGAATCGCTACATACTTCCTGGACGAAGCACGGAGAAGCACTAATTCCAAACTGATAAAGATCCCCCTTCCTCTCATTTCATAAGTCTTCCACCAGATACAAAGCTGCGCTAGATTAGATGTGTCACTCCACCCCCTGCCCCCCATCCCCTCTAACACAAAAGTCCTCACAAGACCCAAAACAAAAGAGAATGAATTTAATTGCTATTCAAGTGTGGGTGAGCAAGGGGGAGAGCTGCATACTGGGGTGGAGACTGATTCCTTTTTTCTTCATAACTACAAAAGAAAAGTTCTTCCTTTAAAATCAGGAAATGTGTATCGTACTGGAGAAGACGAGCATGGAGGTCATCTCTAATATCTGTTAAATTCAGAGTGTAGCTGTCAGATGTGTTAGAGATTCCCTTCTTCCTGTCTAAACCAACACAGGAGGGGGTTGGTTATGATAATGAAACCCTGTGTGAGTGCATGCAGGTGTGAGCACACTTCCTCGTGCCCGTATTCTAATGAAGAGGTTATAAAAGACACCGTATTCTCCACCATGAGAGGTCTGCTATCAAGTTTGCATGCACAATTGTCACATAACATATGTATAGTATATTTAAGATCTGCCCAAGTGCTAGTAGTGTTTTAAATCTTACAGGAGACATATTATGCTTTTTGTGATTCCGTGTCATTTATATACTGTTATGATGATGGATGTCCATGTTGGACATTGATTACATTGTAGGAATGTGGGGATCTGCAACCTGTCGGATTTGAGTGAATTATTTGTGAGGAAAACTTGTCAAACATGACCTAATAGCCCTCGTATTAAAGGATCCTAATATATCCACTTTGGTGTAAATGATCAACAATCAGTCAAAAAAAAGAGGCCCTTTCTGGGCTATATCTGTCCCACTGCCCTGTTATGTTTTAAGTGAGGAAGTGGCACGTTAATGCCAGTTTGATTGAAATGTTGTGTCATTTGTGTCTGAGGCCTCTGCTTTCTTTTCCTTCTTCCTGTCTCTTTGTGCCGGCTGTAAAGGGGACTTCCCCCCAGATGTCGAGGCTGCTCTTTCGGAACCTTTTCATCTTCTCTAACAGCAGTTTGATCAAAGCTTGAGAATGGAGACAACAAACCTGTGTCCATGGCCCTGTCATAGCAGTAGTAAAAATACCCTTTATCACATGTTTTTGTTTTGTAACAGCACGTAAGATTCAAATGTAAACACTTTGTCTGTTGAAATATGAAAATTTGTAAAACGGCAGCATCGAAGTCACAGCAAAAGTAAGTTTCATTTTCCACATACAGTATCTTCATGCGTGAACCCCTCTTCTCTCAGACTCTATTGGCTTCTGTTACGTTTTATTGTTCCACCATTCAATAAAGCAAAATTATTGCATTTGAAATTGCAGATATCACAGACTAATAAGTTCTTTTACATGCCAATATAAGAAATTCAGCTAAGAAATGTATTGTGTTGAGAAAATATATTTTCTTAATGTGAAAAACATGTTTTGCGTCCAGAGTTTAATGCAATTAAAGAAGTGAAATTGCTTAAATTCACATGACTGAATGAATTGAGAGTTTACATTTTCTCTCCATGTTAGAATATGATAAATCGCTGAATATTTTCATTGTGATGGTCAGACCTTCCCATACCTTGAGCTACCTTGTTGACCGCAACCGCAGAGCGATCCATAATGTCTAGCAGGTGTAGGGTTGCGTGTTGGTACGTAGGAGAGATTTTGATTTATTTATTTATTTAGCTTGTGCCTGGTCACCAATAATTGTGAAACTTCAGCTAGTTTTTCTGGCTGGACACAGGAGCTGTCAGGCATCATATTTCCCTCAGGTTCAAATGTGCTGTGTGCTTTGATAATAAATGGAGAGAGCTCGGGTGACCAGGCTTGATAGGCTTGTAGGTAATAGTGGGACCTCACAGCACTGTGATATAAAAACAGCAGCTCTTCTATTTGAATTTGACCGTAATTTTAGTTCGTCTCAGCATTATGACCCAAAGTACTCAAGCTCAGTAATAACATTTTTTTTTTAATGAGAGGGATAATTCACTGTTATATTTTCCTTAAAATCTCCAAAGGAATGCTGACCAGGACAGCGATTTAAATGTTTAATCGGTTGTTGGGCATCGGTTTTACTTGACCTAAAATCTGAATATGACAAAATAAAACAAATAAAACAAACTTTTTTTTACTCTGTTAATTTCACAGATATGTTTATAACCTAGATATTTTTAATACATTCTTTTATTGTATGTAACCTAGATCATTAAGCCAGAAATATCTTCTGTAGAAGTGATGGAGGAAGGCAAAATCAGGACATTGTTGTGCAGACCAATTTTCTACAGATAAGAATTCACTACTAAATGTTGCACCGTACAAACAAACAAAACAACAGGAAAATCCTGGTCTGCCTTTTGTTTGTTTGTTGTATTTTCAGTTTGCACACAGATTAAACATTGTAAATGAATGTGGTAATTAACGCAGGGTGTGTGAGTGTAGGCGCTGGTTTATCTACTTGTTTGTCTCAGATGAAAGGAGCATATTTTCTATAAAACAAAAAGTGGGATTGTACTCAGTGCATCATACCCACTTGTTTACAATGGTCTCCCAAGGGGGCTCCCCTCTCTGTTTGTTAGTGTATTTGCAATGGGAGACTTAAAATAGCCCACCAGCTCAAGCAGAGCACCATCTATAGGCAGACTGTGTTGTGTATGCGTTCACAGAAGCCAGCTTTACTTTACTGATCTTTAAACAGCATAAGCTTTATTCTGACTGTCTCTTCCGCCTGTGTTTGATCTTTGCTGCATCGGCTTGGTAAGAAAAGAAAAAAAATTGAACATCCTCCATTTATAGGCATGCACATATGCAATTGTTGCAACATGAATGGCCACTGAAACCAAGGAAGTTACTTTTTTTCATTTCCGCTACTGCTCAAGCCAATATGGTGGGTTCTTAATGTGATCGTTTCATGTGCACAATACAATACATTGCATACTGTATGTATTCCACATCACTTAACGTTCTGATCTAAACATTATTTATTTAAAAAGGGGCATGGTATTGTAATTGTAATTTGCAGAGTAGGAGTGGATACAAAATATTGTCAGTGATTGATTAAATTGAGTAAATGCAGAAATCACTTTCTTGTTCACTTATTCACTAGTCCCTATATAAGAGACACTTAACAGTTTACTCAGTAGTGAGCAGTATACTGAGATTTCATTTTGCGTCATCACTGACAACTGAAGGCTGTAGAAACTGTGATTTTTGCATCAAAAAAATATGGTGCATTGTGAGATTGTTGTTTTTGAGGGCACTGTAAAGTGGATGAACACTCTGAATTCGAGCACACAAATAAAATGACAAATGTCAGTAAATAGGGAGTGGTTTTAGACACAGGCCAAGAGGTAACTAAATATCTTAAGATGTCATAAGTTAATCATATTTTAACTAACAAAGTGCCAAAAACAGAAGAAAGAAATCTGCTAATATTGCGGCGTTTGACACATGCTAAAATAATCTTTGCAGTGCACCGAGGTAAGATATTGTGTGCATAAAATCAGACTGTAAGTATTATGAGTGTATAAAGGAAGAAGCACTGAACATCGTACACCCACATAAAACGATGGAGGTGTGCATAAAACCATAGAACAGGTCAAAGAAGGGTTTATTTTATACTGGCGGCTTCTCTGAAAGAAACAAAAAAAATCAAAAACATGCACATACCACCATACCTTACAACTTGCCAGTCATTAGTTTATTAAAAGCTGCCAATGCTAGGTGAACTATAAGCCAAGAATTACTAGAGACAAATGAAACAGGTCCCTGCCTAAGTGTAAGTATATCAGTCCCACACCTCTTTTATGCAGTTAGAGGTGCAAAGAATCTTGTAGAGCAACATCTCCCCTGGGTTAGCACTGTGTCTTACAGCCCATTCACTGACTCGACATGAGAAAATATGGCATGTTAAATAGTTGAATGCAGATTAAAAGGGATGGAAATAGACTGTTAAACAAGTCTCCCCTGCTATACTTCATATGATGTTCCGTTAGGCCGAGTTAGTGACCTTTATAATCAAAGCATATGCTAATTACGGAGATATTATTAGATGAGTGGGAGTCTGTGCTCAAAGCTATGCTATCTCTGCCTGCACAGAATTCACAAATCAGGGGGTTGTCACTGAGAAGGTTGACCGATAAATGTCACATTGTCACTATTATGTCTCATCCACACTTTATATAATTGAAGAGAGAAAAAGCAGCTCTGAAATGATTAGGCTGTTGTCTCTGTTTTTAAAGCACCCTACCCTCTCCTCTCCTGACCTGTGATTTTTAGAAGCACAGTCATTTTAAGGGGCAAAAATTCATGAATATTTATCACTGTGCCAACGCATGAAGAATCGATTCTTCAAAGTGCTTTTTAGATTTCATTTGCAGGTTGCATTTTTTTTTCTCTCCATGTACACTTCATCCCCTTCTCTTTGACACGCATCCTCATCTCTTTTGCTTTGTGTTCCCCATCAGTAAATTTGCATAGAAATAATTCCTGGGTGAGGCACGTTCACAGGGCGTTAAGAAGTTACCTGAGTGGGACTACATGACTTTAGTGACACAACACAGGAGATACCAACATCTCAACTTTCATATGTTCCATTTCTCTTTAATTGACATTTTTGATGTTTTTTTTTGTGATTTCATGTTTGGTTTATGTATTTTTGTTTCAGTTATGTTCCTTGTGATGCGTTCTTGTCATGTTGACCTTTATTAGAAAGAGTAGAGAAAGATATCACTACAAAGAGGATCTGCTAAGTGCTGAAGCTCAAAGCCCTCGATTAAATCCAACCCAAGAATATTTTAGTCTTGTACTATGTGAGTAACCAACTGAACAATCAGGGTGCCCAAGCTAGGTGTAGGTGAATATTTCAGTGTGCTTATTTGAAAAAAATGACTCTGGTTCTTGCTTTGTAACTAGAACTCGTGGTCCAATGGATTTTTGTTACGCTGATGCTTTGCTTGTTATTTGTTTCATTGCTGTATACACTGCACACATTACTTAGTCTATCTCTCTCTTATTTTCCAAGCCATCCAACACTTGATATCTCTGCACATTCTCTCTCTCTCTCTTTCTTACACACACACACACACACACACACACACACACACACACATACAGAAAAGACACACACACATGCTAGGATCTAAATTGAACAGACCAGCATGGAGTAGGCCAATTACATCACTGCTCCAATTAAAATAAAACAACAGGACTCTTTCAAGCTGTCCTGCAGGGGAGAGAAAATGAGACGGGGAGAGAGAAAGAAATAGCAATAACAAATCCCAATCCAGTCAGATCGTCATGATGTTCATTTTAATTAAAAAATTGGATTCACTACAATTAACTCCAAACTAGTCCCCCGTGGCTCAATGAAGAAGAAAATGATTGGCTCTCAGTTTCCAAGCAACTCTGAGTTCCACAACACCCTGTGATAATTTCTCTTGAAATAGCGTTCACTGTTTCTTGTGAATATGGATGTTGGATGTTTGACAAAAAGAAAATGCTGCTTGATTATGTTTATGTTGACATGACTGATATAGCAGCAATATCACAAATCTGTTAAATGTGTCTCCTTGGCTTTCTGAAATTGAGGTGAACTGGGGGTGTGTCTTAAAACTGAAGAGGTGATAGTTGAGAGGACACAGGATTGTGGCCTGGCTGACACAGGTGATTGATATCTTCACTGATCAATTTAAACATCCACTTATATTTTTACCTGTCAGCCTCAATCGACCTTGTTGTATGTCAAATGTCATGTCATGTGAAGTGATATTTTCCACTGAGTATGATGTGCACACACGTGTTAATGTGTCTGTGTGTAGTGTATGCATTGAAATGTGTAGAGTAGCCATCTGAGGGTATGGATTACTGTAGTGATAAGAGTTGAGTGGAAAAAGCCTTATGACTAATAGCCTGTCAGAGTGGTACTCAACTCTTCTTGGTCACAGAGATCAACGCCTCCCTCTTTCTCTCAAACCTGCACACACACACAAACACACACACACACACACACACAGAGGTTCATAATATAAAGAGAACATGTACACATTTAGGTGAAAAGATAAGCAATAGATGAAGTGAGTATTCATTATTTTCTTTTTTTCTCCTCCAAATGTATTATTATATGATCTTATTAAATGGTTCACACAATAAAACATGAAAAAACATAGTTTTTTTCTAGATTTGTTTAACTTTGTTTGTATTGTGACAAAGATACATAATGATTGGAATTGGTCAGTGGTCTCTGGTCGACAATCTATGTAATGGTGATGCTATTTGTAAATTAACTAAAGGTTAGTTTGGCATTTCTGTACTACAATTTCTTGTTACTTATCGACCATCATATACGCCATTACATTTTATCTACAATAAGCTAATATTGGTCAATATCAATATTTAACGCTCTACATGTAGCTCTAGATTGCACTTCCATAAATTTGGTGGACTCAATGAAACATCAAAAGCAATAATCCTGATTTTTAGTCCATAATATTTCAAAAAAACTGGATCTTGAATATCCCATGATGCAAGCAATACCATCATTTTGTTTGACCCATCCTATGCCCACATCTTTAAACTCCATACTTGCAGTGTGTAACACAGGTGTTCTGTTAAAATTTGAAGACCCCAAGCCAAGATTACCCTGATGATATCATCAGGGTTATATACTCTGTCCAGAGCCACAGCAGACATTATACAACAGTTTTTATAGACTCAGTACTACTTTTCATGACAAGTAAACTGAACTTGGTGTGTACAATTGTTGGATTGACCCTTTAAATAAGTGGCGCGGCATGGTAGTATCTCCTGTAGGACTGTATACTGCTACTTCAATGTGAACTTAGAACCTTGCATGTGCACACAAGCTTTGTTGCTGATGATAAATTAACCTAACTCCAACCTAAAGCTCTCACTGCCAAAGATAAAAAAGTAAACTACATCAAAACAAAGGTACAAACACATGCAGAGAAGAGATATAACAACAATTCTAGTACTTCTTTCCTCATTTTTTTCTTTTTTTCTTTGAGATCAGGCTAAGATAAATATTCACTTATTAAAGCGTAACTGGAATTGACTGTGTCATGCATCAGGCTAATAGCTGAAAGCCATGGTTCAATACGGCGGAGTTGGGACAGGCTTTGCTAATGGAAGAAGTGACGTTGTTGCA
Source organism: Nannoperca australis (assembly GCA_036023655.1). Lineage (NCBI taxonomy): Eukaryota > Metazoa > Chordata > Actinopteri > Centrarchiformes > Percichthyidae > Nannoperca > Nannoperca australis. The sequence goes on from JAVQJD010004866.1 coordinate 25,061, forward strand.
GCCGAAATGCCATTCATCAGACCGCACACTGTTCGTTAGGGGCTACAAAGCCCTGCCATCTCACACACTCAGGCTCATCTGTTAACCCTAGGCAGTGGCACCCGCCGGATTATGGAAATAACAGATACAGGAAAATAGGACACCAATAGGCCATCCATGTGGAAAAGATTGGTGTCAGGAGAGTGTCGCGGATATGTCTGACTGCAAGGGATGTGGCCGTATTTCTTTTCTCTGAAGATCTATCTAGGTGCTGTTGCGCCTCAAGAGCTAAGGGTTGCATCAGGGGGAACCTGTGCCAGACGTTATGGTCCCACTTACTGCATTCCTGCCCACCACTAATAGGGCACGCTGACTGTGGTCTCCATGTTCTGCGTCATTGAATGAACTCAATGTTATTCACAAAGATCTAATATGAGGGTTAATGTCTTTTCATTTGTTGGAATGGAAAGTGCAGTAATACTGAGATCAGACAAAAAGAATATGACAGAAAGAGGACTGACAGAGTGGAGGAAGATGGCAGGAGTGAGCCTATGGATAATAAATTGGTCGTCAAAGATTTGAACAGATAATGCCATATGGTTAATTCCATGATAACCACAAAATCTGACTAAATGGCTTCATTCCCTCAGTTTTCAGATTAATCAAGCCATAGAAACCTCAAAAGACAATGGTTTGGTATATTTATGCAGGGTAGTGAGTATTTGTTGAAAGGATTTGTGTAAAGAAAAGATCATCCCAAGTCACCAAAATAGTTCTGTGGCTTTTAAAGAAATTAAATAAGTTATCTCAACACCAGTACATACGTATGTTTGGCAGTTTTGATAAACGGTTGCGCTTATGATTTGTTCTACTGTAGTTTGCTCCTGGATGTGTCATGTGTCATGTGTCACAGGCCATGTCCTTCTCTTTTGAGTAAACCTCTGGACCATGACAAGCGCAGAATGTTTCTCCCACACTACCTCATAGTGTGAGAATGCCAGGGTAGTGTGTCCAGATCTATGGACAATAGAGGTGACATGGCAGGATGATCCAGGACGCGTGTACATGGTGCTCTGGCTCTGGACACACAAAGAGCTCGAGCCTGCCCTAGATCCCACACAGCCCCAGGGGATGACGTGATGTCACATGCACCCACCCTGCAACAAAGATTGTGTTTAGTCAGCAGTTTCTAATGCCCAGGGCTTGGCCTGCTCCTCCATCCACAAAGGACCCGAATGCCCAGAGGGCTGTTGGGGTTCTATGACCCAGACCTCTGTTAGGCAACAGGTGTGCTGTGACAAGATGGTGGGATGTGGGAAAAAAAGTGGTGATCATCAGAGATTAATAGTTTCAAAGTAGCAAGCAATTCATTTGACCCATACAGGTCACAGATATATTTCTTTTTACAAGCTGTAACTGTTTGTCTAAAGTCAGTTGCCAAAACGTGCACCACTTGCATCTCACACATTCCTCGTCATTTAACATAGAACTGGTTTAATAAATTCAGTGGAGATAAGGGCATGAACACCTTCTTTGTCCACACCTTTGATGGATGTTTATAACTTTTTCTTGCTGCCATAATGGTTTTTGGTGCTAGAAGTGCTCTCTCTCGCCAACAAGAAGGTCCAGTTTTTCTCATCCAACTAACCAAAAAATCTGATTGCTCCATGATGTTTGGATTGAAAACACAGGCACTATTCAGCACTAGCGTAAAACATAATGACAGGGGCTCTTATAAAACTGTTAGTTAAAGATTGACTGGCAGCCACTGGGATACAAATGACTCTTAAATAATGTGTTTATGAAGTTGGAAGCAAATTATTGGTGTTTAGGCTGGATATCCAGTATAGATGAGACATTATAAACACCAGGGGACACTGTCTCCCAGGCTGCTGGGGCTGTTCTGAGAGCTGCCAGTAGGCCCCATTCACCCATCATTCTTTCAACTATTGTGATGACTTTCTTTTTAAAAGTTAAAAAATTACATCATTTGATATTAGGATGACATAAAGGACAGATGGAATGAAAAAGTATGATAACCAGAAAAAACAAACATTATCTGCTTCAAAAACATATTATACTTCTTATTGTTGGAAATCAACAATATTTTTTTACAATTTTCTATATCCACATAATATTCTGAATCATATTGACTAATCACTGAGCAAATCCCAGTGTTACTTGTGTTTAAACGTTTATTTATTTCCTTTTATTATCCATCCTCCATCTTCTTACATTACTTGCCCATGAGTTTTTTCCCATCAAAGTAACAGCATTTGTGGATCACACTGTGGTCACCGTGGTGATGAGCACTGATGGGGGTGGGTGAAGTTTAGAGAGGTCTGCTTGGGTGAGCATCAGGAAGTATCACTTGACTTTTTTTCCCATCCATCTTCAGTGATGAGTGAGTCCTGCTCTATGAAAGCAGTCAGGGAGGGCTTTGTTTTAGTTTTTGCCATGCTAGAGGCATGACTCTGGAGATGGCAAATTCAGTCCACCTCTTTGGTCCAGACTGAATTATCTCAACAACATTTTGATGGATTGTCATGAAATTTTTTACAGTCATTCTAATCCCCAGAAGATGAATCTTACTGACTTGGTCATCCTCTGAATTTCCCTCTAGCACCACCATAAGGTTGACATTTAGTGACAAAGTCTTGACGACATTCACATTGGTGATCTACTGACTTTTCTTTTAGTGTCACCTACAGGTCAAAGTTTTCTCTTACCCAGTGAAATATCCCAACATCTACTCAATGGACGTGCACAGGTTATTGACTGACTTTTCCATTTTTTCCACCATGAAATGGACATTTGTGGTTTTGAGTGAGACATCTCGACAACTATTGGATGCATTGCCATAAAACTGAATGCAGACATTCATGTTACCCTCAGGATAGAATATAATAACTTTGGTGATCCCCGTCATCGGGTCCAAAAGGTATTTGATTTAGCTTTGGTTTATGATCAAACACTTGCAAAATAATGACATTCCCCTCAGCCCTACTTTCTGTTTAGTGTTAACTAGCAAATGTTAGCGTGCTAATGTGCTAAAATAAGATAGTGATAATGGTACAGATAACGCCTGCTTAGCATCATGTTAGCAGTGTCATTATAAACATGCTAGCATCACAGATGCTGATGTCAGCATTTATATAGCATTTAGAGCCACTAGCATGACTGTAGTGACATAAAGTCTTAGTCAGTTTAGTCTTGTCAGCCTTTCAGTCAATAAAACATTGTTTAACATTAAACCTGTAAATTCAAAATATCATACAGTACAATATTCTGGTACAGTAATCTGTGTAAAATAACTTTGAAAAAATGTTCACCACCCTCAGTTTTCCATTCCTCCTTCAGTTAAACATCCCTTTAGATAGAATTTGTCCCTGGGGAGAGATTTTAATGTGCGTAAATGAATCAGATTTCATGGCATGTACTGTCCATGTATTAGAGCACAGCACTGTGATTTAAACTATGCTTAGTAATTGAATATCAAAAGACACTCAAACGCTTGCCAGATACTGCCAGATGCATCAGATCTGCTTCCTCTGAGGAAGTGGAGGGAGACTTGTAGCTACCAGCATCACTCTTCCAGCAGCAGTGTGGATTTCACTGACTGAGCCAAGCTTGGATTCTAAATGGCTCTGTGACTCCCTCCCTGCTCATTGCCAGAATTCTCCTGTGTTGGCAAGCTTGTGGCAGGGTTATTAGATAAGGAGACAGACTCTCTGGCCCCTCTTAACATCCCTCTCAGCAGGAGAAAATAAAATGATTTTACTCCCTCCCTGTTTACCCATAAGTGGAAATAGAACAAGACAAAGCAAATGACTACACACAGAGAAAAGTGTGGCAGCAAACCTGTGGTCTCATCTGATTCAAGATTTAGGCTAAATTAAATTTCAGTTTTTCTCATCTTGCAAGTGGTACACACAGTCAAATAATCATTTAGCATGCATGTTTTACAAGCCTTTGTAGTCACTAAGTGTTATCAGAAGAATGCTCTATTTTTTATTCTATTGTGAAGTCCTGTTTAAAATATACTGATCATATTTTCCACTCGGCTAACTGAAAACCACCTATAATGAAAGTGTGTTAACCTACTTAATAAAGGTCTGTGTTCCTTGGGTGTCACAGCTTTTACACATTATTTAAATTGAAAGAACTTTAATGTTTTCAAATCTGTATACAAGGAACAGCACTACAATACAATGAAATTAAACCTGTTTTTCATCAGACTGTAATATTCCAGTCTCCTGTAATTACCTGGAATTCCAGCTGCAGGCCTCCTGCTAATACAAAGCCTCAACAAACAGGCTTTCTCCTGACCCAGCAAGCCCTGGGACTAATTATCATCTTATGGAAATATGGCTATTTCTGCAACTTCCATATCCCTAATTATTTCTGTTATTCCAATATCAGCCTGGCTTTGATGTCCCAAATCCTGTATTTAAATAGTGTAGGATTCCTATTCTTTGTGCCCTCTGAGGATTGTTCATGTAAAATACATGGACTAAGAGTGGGTATTACTGGGGCCTCTAGGGACTGGACGTAGCAGGTCCATAGCCTCCTTGTGTTCCCTCTTTTTTGCTCCTTATGGGGGTGTCTGCTGGGAGAAAGTGGACGAAAGTAATATACATGTGAGTTATAAGAATATTGGGCTTGTGGAAATGCATCTTTGTCTGATATCTATGGTCTCGTTACCAAGGGAGAAGAAAAATGCTCACCAGAACAGTCTGTACATTTTTATGAATCATTCCTCATCTCAAATACTATAACTTTTAAAGTGACATGGTGACCTGTGAGAACTATTCTTACCTTGTTGTGACCATTCTGGATGTATAGAAGGCATCCTTACAATGCATAAATGTTTCATATTCTTCAGGGCACCGTAACATTTTAATTGATTGGTAAAACTGTATAAACTTTTGGCCCATTGAGAGTGAAAAGTGTCTGGCAAAGACATCCATCATTGGTGCATAAAGAGAATGGTTTCATTAATTAGTAGGGTTAAATGGCATTGTAGCATATGGTCTGCCGCCATCTTGGCAGACACTTTGTTGAGTATGAAAGTGATGTACAATCTTCTGAGCGAATTTCATTTCTCTATGCATGCCTCTGTCATGCATGAGCCGCATTGTGATTTGATTCCATTCACCTGCACTGCAGGTTAGACAGAATCCCAGAAATGAACCAAAGACGTATGCAGAGTTATGACTGTGTGTACTTCTCAGTATCAGCCCTGCTCTGGCACATGGGCTCCATTCTAAAAGATGACTCTGTGTAAAACCATCATCATGTATTTTCATATAGATGAGCTATGGCTACCTGCGCTCCCAGCCATGCTTTTATTAATGGGGAGCTGTCAGGAGTGGGATGCTCTGCATATTCGCATATTAAACAGGCAGGGGGTGGGGGAGATGCCCAGTTTATTACCATTTGATATAAATCAGTTTAAAGCATCTCTACACCTCCTGCTTCACCTCTTTTCTTCTGCTCTAAAGACAGTATCCTCTGCATGTCCACTCTTTTATTCCTCTGCAATACCTCTCTATTTGCCTCCACCAGGATAGTCCTGCAACATTTATACATGAGAACCACAATACATTTCTATGATAAGATACAGGACAATGACTCCTTCTTTACTAAATGGTGTTTAGTACTCCATCCGCTTGCCTGAACAGAGCTGAATAGCATCCCAGCTGTCCTGATATAGTTGAGTTATGAATACCGGGACTACAGCGATTAAGCAGATGAAATTTAATCATAAAATTTCTTGAGACTGCCACTGTTTATGACTGTGTGCTTATTAAAATGCAACATGTTCCACTACATTTGGATTCATTTTCCGAATCATAACACTATGCTGCTTCTATTTTGTTTTCTACTCTGGTTAAAGACTTGAGATGCTATATAAATAAGGGATGAACAAAAGTTTTAAATACAAATTACAGCATATTATATGTCAGCAGCAGCATGAAACCCATTACAATCCTCACAATTGGATGAAAAAATGGGGTTCTGTATGAAAACATTGATTTTCTGTACCCTTGGGTGATTTGTGGAACACAGCCTTCAATAAATTTGCAATTTGGCTCCATTTCTCTTTTTTGAACAGGTCATGATTTAGGATAACTGTTCAACACATTAGATGATTGATCAGAGGATCCTTTTAATTATTTTCTGTATATTTTTTCCAGTATGACTATTGCAAGCAATAGAACCAAGGGACATATATATATTCATGCATATATATATATGCAGGAGTTTCTTTTTAAAGACACTGTCCCGACACTGACACAAAATACTATTAATCGTATAGAGCTGCTACTTTCATTTGCTGTAACACTGCTCTGGGGATCCAGAGAGTCCAAGGCTTCATACATCTCAAATAAAAAAGGCAACAGCTTCATGTCGCAACACTTTTCCATCAGCTGTGTTAGCCATGTGTTTGCTTTTAATAAAGTGCAACATCTTAAACCCTACAGAAGCCTTGTGGTGATATGAGCCTATAGAGTAAATGCAAGTTTAGCTTGTACCTTACTCCTTTTTCCTCCTCATTTATAATTTGTTTATGCACATCTAGGCCAACTAATAGGTAGGTGGATTTAAGTGGGAACAGTCAGTTGAATTATCAATGTTGTGACCACACTAGTTTATAAAATATCTATTCTTAAACAATGTCTCAGAATGACATCTCCACTATGGCAGATTAGGTCAAGTACAGAGAGCTTGCATTGCTACAGTGTTAAATGGAGCATTGTGCTGGCACTTGTCCCTAGGCAGAGCCTGGGCCGTGGCGTGCTTGCACAGGCATGGCTATGACGCTAAACAGTTTATTTCCTGGCACCTCTCCAAACAACCAAATTATAATTGTCATTTAAAAGAAAGAGAAAACAAGGGCGAACAAAGAAGAATATTCCTCATGAGAGAAGAGAGCTGGGCACGACACGGTGTGGTTCTAATCATATCTTTATCCGTATAATGATCCTGACACGTTTTGTTATGACCTGCGATACTGATGCCTCCTCCACCTCAATTGACAGCGTGCCTTAATGAAAGATGGCCAATACAATATGGATACATATCTGTCCACTGAAACTAAAATACCTCTGTATTCAAGCAATTCAAGATACGGTTAAAGGGAAAGATCAGTTAAGATTGTGGGTTTTATTGGTGTGAGCCACAGTTTCAACACAAATTTCACAAAAATTTTGGATTTTGCTGTACAAAACCACTGAATTAACTTCAATTTCAATATAAGAAAACAATAAATTTCACATTTTAAGAGGGTCTCTCTCCCACCATAAATGTGACTATGTTAGTCTTATCTGGACCTTCTCATTGGCAAAAGATTTAGGACTCAAAGGGTCAGAAAGCCCTGTTCAACACCGAGGCCTACACGCTAGATAAGAACAGCAACTCTCGCCAAATACCCTCCAAACAACAATGGTCTATAAATCATTGGCTGTGTCCTCTCCTTCCCCCTTCCCCTTTTGCTCCTCTTTCTGAGGGCTATTTTACTGTACTCCGATTTTTTGGGAGATCTTCCCAGAGGTATTATTAATTACCCAACATGCTGTTGGGTCTGTGGGATTGACGGTCCCAGTGCCGTAGGTCTAACCAGCTTGCCTCCTCTGACCTTGTCTGGCTAGTCAGATAGGGAAGATTAAACGGATATACAGTAGCATTGTTGAGCCAAACAGCACTATAAAATTAGACTCCATGATGACTTAGATTTGTAGTTTTTACATCCATTATTTTAATCCCTTGAGCTCCCATCTATCCATGTGTCATTCTGTATTTCAATTTCTGCTTGTTTTTATAGCTCCCATCGAATCCATGTTCCATGTGTTAGATGTTCAGGGCTGTTGGAGAGAGCATTCTGCCACGGTGTCTAGCTTATGCATGTTTAATGTTGTTGAACATGAACGCACAGTCAGCCCGTCATAAACATGGCAGCTGGGACACATAAAAGGTCATAAAACTGTCAATGAAATTAGAGTGGCATGTCCACCAGTGCCAGTTTACCCACACAACACCTGCTTGGGGAAGAGGATGGGGACGAATATTTGCCATCACTATCAGCGCCAGCCCACAATGCAGGGCTGGACTGCCCGCCAATAAATGTGCAGCTGAAGGATTGGCAGTGGCTGCTTGTGCAACTCACTGCTCATGATAGTTATACATGTTCCTCAAGGAGAGACTATTTCATCACAAAAAGTACATTGCATGCACTCAAAAAGTGATAACTTTAAAGCATTTTTGTAACTGTTACATGCTAAGTACTAAGTTCCTTTGAAATTCACTGAATTTGGTTACATTTCATTGCAAACTTATTCGTATTTCAATCTGTGGCAAAACAGATTAATTGTACCAAAGGGTCCTTTTTATCTTTCAACATGTGTGGGAGGACTTGAGAACGTGCCCTTAAGTGTGTGATCTTCACTTTTTAGGTTAACTGTGTGTGCTACCAGCTGCCACAGGGTAAAAATAACACTCTCCTTCTACACCATTACTCATTCAAGTCCATTAATCATTAGAGCATTATCTGGCATGTGAAAATTCACTTGCAGATAAGGAATGCATGACCCCAATATGAGATTTCCGGCTATTGTACAGCTAGACTAATTGATCGTGGTGCGTTTCTGGGACCAGCTCTCGGTCTGTCTCTCTCTCACTAATACGCTCGCTCGCTTTCTCTTTCTTTCTCACTCTTCAGTTGTCTTTTTCCTCTCTCAATGCATTTACTAAAGACATGTTGGGCTAGCTGATAAAACCCACTACAATGTATTTCACTGCTTTTGGTATACTATGCTGAAACAAGCTAGCTGGGGCAAAACTGTCATTCTGTATAGTCCTATGGTATTTACAACACATCTCACTTATGAGTTCCAGAGCTGTGAAATAGAATTAATAGGTTATGCCTTATTCCTCATTTTTGGACTGAGAACTGAACTGTCAAGGTGCATACAATGGGACACTTGTTCTTCTTAAAAAAGAAAAATAACACAATGCATGTATTTTGGGCAGAAAATGGCATTCCTCTCCAGAAAACAAAAATCTTTTAATGGCTTAAAACAACCTTTGATCATGGTTCATGAGTGATGTCCTTACACCCTTACCAAAAAGTCTAAGTTCATAGTGTCTGACTTCAGCAGTGGAGGCCAGGGTTTGTGCCCCATCTCTGACCAACAGTGAACCCTGGTTTTAGGGAACCTGATCAATGAAGTGGGTCAGTATAAATGAACTGATAAAATATCAGTTTTGTCTTTTAGGTGTAAGAGCTTGTTGGACAGAAACACTGTGAGTTTTTCACAGTGTAAACGTTAGCAGAATGTTGAATCATTTCAGGGAGAAGGTTGTGCTTATTATTCACTATTGGTCCATAACGCTTGTGACGTTATTATCAATGATTAATTCATTATACATGTTGACATTTACCTTGCATGAATATGTAAAGAACACATTTTGCAAAAAAAAAAAAAAAACACATGTAACCATGGTTGTGTGTCTGATTTACATGTTGTGGGCTAGTTATGAAAGCTGTCAGAGGAAACTGACAGGAAAAAGTGTGGTTACTTTCTGTCTTTGAGCTTTCTATTATTATGTCAAAGGAAAATGACTGTTAATGTCACGGTGCTTTATAATGTTTTACCATTGAAAGACAATTTATTTTTTCCTCACATGACCTCATTCAAACATAGAAGTAGGTTATAGTAATAATTCTGTTGATATATGTGGGTGGTCGCGTGTGAGTGTAACATGATTACATAGCAACTCGTGTTCTCACACTGACCACCCTGTGGTCTTCCCCCGGCCATGGCTACAGAGCAACCAATTTTATGTGGTTTGTGGTCAACAAACAGCCTTTGACCTTAGAGAGGGGCAGGCATATCCATTGTGTGAGTTCTGGGGGCAAGGGTGGGAACGTCAGTCAGCCAGCTCTGATTGAGTTACTTTAGGCCTCAGCTCTATTACCTACTCCTCTCTTGTTTTGTTGAATTATTTAATAGGTATCCACAGCATCCCAAGGACAGAGATCTAAGAGCTTAAATCAGTGGACAACTCTTCATAAGAAATAAAAATAAAACATTGAGGAGAAACTTTCCACTGTACCAAAATAAGATTTATTCTTTGATTAAATATGAGTTTTTAGCTTTTGACCTTGACAAGACCATTATATAAAACAAAGGAAACTATATATATAATATATATATATACTAATATATATAATACTGTATTACTGTGTACCGTGTCCATACTGTGTTGTCTTAAACGGCCTCATTCTCCAGAGTGAATGAGAAAAATGAAAGTTCCTTGAATGTTAAAAATAGATCTATATAGTCTTTCACACTTAAATTGAACTAATTATTTTCATTCTGTATCGGCTGACAAGCATGTTCATCACACGATTGCTCATCTCTCTGCATTAACGTAAACTTTTGTGAAGAAAACTTCGGCGATTCACTGCTACTCAATCGAGGGAGTTGTTTGATTTATGACAGGCAGGCACTTTTCCAAGCAGGCCTATGAGTATCCAAGAAAATCTTTCAACACATGGCTCAATTGCTTGCAGGTTAAATGACAGTGGAATAGCCAGGCTGTTAATTTCCTTAACAGATCCAGATGTTGGGAGTGTGACAGAGAAGGACTCAGGTTTCACAGACGCATGCTGGGGATTACGTGTCAGGGCTGCCTGATGTGTTGTGCGTGTGTGTGGTACGTAGTTGCCGTGTGTATCCACATGATTGTTTGTTTGATTTAGTTTTTGCTTTTATCAAAATCCTTTTCCATGTCTCCTCTCAATTAAAGCATTTGTGACCACATCTGTACGCATTTTGGAAAAGGACCCACCCTTCATTTTCTTCTTGGAGAGACATGATATGGCCATTCTTCTTCATGCATTCATCCAAGTTGTTTGCCAAACTGAAGCAATGCGTGTCCCAGTCTGCAAAGGCCTCCAATACAATGCCCATTTGCTGGTAATGGCAATGGATTACTTTATTGTATTCTGTTTATGATCTGCATTGATCGCTTTTCCTCTGCTCTGTGCACTGTGCAATGTCATTTGGCCGCTCAGATTCAGACATTCATTTTCCTGAGCAGTCCTTTTCAATATATATGAAGCGTTTTCCCAGCTGCAAAACAAATCCTTGAAATCCTATTCAGAATGTCAACATGGGACATTTCTGTAGTGAAGCGAGTGTGTAGACAGGCATGAAATAACATGGTTTAGATATTTCATGTCCCACAAAAATTACATCATCAGACATGACTGTCCTTTGCTCCTGAGCTAAGTGACTAAAGTATTGCTTTTCCCTTCATGTCTGCCTCATAGGCTTTATCATCTGTTCTCGCTAAGTCTGTAAAAAGGCAAAACTCTTGTAATCAGTCCAGGTAACTCAAGTTGTGGTGAACCCCCATGTGAGTAGGCATCTCTTGGTGTGAGATACACAATATGCATATTTTGTGTCTATAAATAAAGCTTTTTTATGCTTGGTTTCATTATAGACATCTTGAAAAAAATGAAAATAAAATGAAAAATGAAAATAAAAATGACAACACAACATGAAGAATAACATTTTAATAGAAAACTATCATTACTTCTGTAGGTATAGCTGTAAATTATATTCACACAAAATTCAAACCTTTTGAAAATTGAATAAAAACTTTTTTCCCCGCAGTGACAGATGTTGTAGATGCTATATTTGCAATAGTAAATGCAGTGTGTGTGTGTGTGTGTGTGTGTGTGTGTGTGTATTACACCGCTGTGTGTCTGCATGTGTGGATGTAGTATGCATTTCGGCTGTTGGGTCATTGTCATCCGTTCATTATATTTTCATGAGTCATGCAGTATAAAGCGGACCATTCCCCCCCAAGCTTCCCATTGCCCTCCAGTCCAATCCACTCTCGTGGCAGTGAGGTGCAGTACTCCCTACTGGCTGTATATCATCCCAACCTTCATCTCACTGGGTTTTCTGTTTGTTTTTCCAGATGCTCTCCCACGTCTCTCCCACTGAGACTATACGAAAATGATTCTTAGAGCAGAGCAGCGTAGGACACACGGCTAGGCTTCTTTAAAAGAGGGGGAAGGTGGCTGGGTTTCTCTGAATCAATACATTGGCTCTTCAATCTAAAGCAAAGAAGCTGAGTGGTCAGGAGATTGTTGCACATATGGTTGTTATGTCCTGAGGTTAAGTGGATGCATTCACTGTACATATTGACTCAACGGAGTGCATATATCTCTAGTATTGTATATTCACCTAAGTCCTATACTGAACCTTTGAGGATGGAAAAAAAAAGGCAAGTACTGCCAGATGATGTCACGAGATGGAAATAACAGACGAGTCCAGTTTGTTCAGTTACAGTGAATTTGGAGGAATTCTGCTTTTGTTATTTGTTTTGTCTTGCATCATCAGAGTAGCTCATCCTCACATCACACACTCACTCCTGCTCAGCACAGTATCTAGCTGTTGCTCCCCAACTACAACAGCCATCAGCTGAGTACTTTGTCTGATTAGGCTCCAAATGTTATTGTTTTAAAATGGTTATTTATGCTCGCTGGCGGTCTTTAAAAATGTGTCCATCTTTCGTGCTTCTACTGTGGCCTTCAAAGTCACAATCACTGGGATTTTTTTCTTTTCTTTCAGATGAGCTCTTAATTCTCAATAAGTACTTTATCCTCAAGGAGGGATTTGTCAGATTTGTCACTGGCTGTGATTCCCCGGACACTTTGAAAAAACATATAATTATCATGAATGTGAACAGCCCTTTTACGGTCCACTTTATAGTGTGAGCTGCTAGCAAGTGCTTGGCAGTGGTCATTCACGAGGCTAGGAAGACAGTAAAAACACAAAGTTCATTGCAGCAGTTTTGATGAGACTGTAGATATGATCTTCCTGAGAGTGCACGTGAATGATATGTGGATATACTCTAAAACGCGCTTATGAATTCTTGCCATTAATCATTTTCAGCCATAATCACTGCGTTTTCCCCCCATCCCCCTTTTTATGTCTCAGTGAGGATTGGCAAAGTCTGCTTTCTCCACACAGCCAGCCCCACCTGGCCGATCTAAAGGCCCATAATAAAGCAGAGTTTAAGAGGCTCAGAAGTATCCTGCTGTAATACCATTAATTATTATTGGCATTTAAGAGGATGAGCAGGGCTGGTAGGTACACAGGGACATGCTTTTTACTGTACTGTGCACTCACAGGTTTACAATGAGGCTCTCTCATGCCCTGCTAGTGGCTCACAATGATGAGTGTGGTAGAACAAAAAAAAAGAAGATATATCCTGTAGGCGTTCTTTGGCGAGCCCATACGCATGGCATTGTAGAGAAGGTTTCCTAGTCAATGAATTGGTTTTGTAAAAGTCTCTACTTCCAAATTTTCACTTGTATTTACAGCATGGAAGCATGAAAAAAGTTGGATGTTAATAAAAGCACAGTCATTAGGTTAGATTTAATTAAAAAAGGCAGTAGTGTTGCTTCATATTCCCCCTTCTTTCTGCGTTCCCCAGGAAATGATAAAGATTTAATCCAATTAGCTCGGCACTGTTTCACCAGACTGCGGAGGGGAATAGACTCTAATTGGGCTGAAGACAATTAGCTAAATTAATTCCAACAGAAGTCAGAGAATATTGTCAGATTTAAACAATATTCTCTCCGCCAGCTTCAGCAAACGTTCCCTCATTTAATTTCATTCAAATAAAACGATGCATGCTATGTTAAGCAGCAATGTAACTGTGGCTCATCTCTTGTAGAGCAACTGCTTAGAACATATTTATTCATGTTGGTGTGCTTTTCAATTCTACTGTAAATAATCGTCTATCTAAACTTCATAGGAGTGATAGATCCCTCTTTTCTTTTCTTCCTTTTTATTACCGCAGTCACAATTAAAACATTTCCTAACTGATTCTCATCACAGTGTCATATTGTAGATGATGAAGCTTGACAGTTGCTTAATGTTTAGCTTTAAAGAGAGAAGAATAAAATACGGCAGCATTTTAACCCTTTAATGGCAGAGTGAGAGGGAACCAGGCATTGGTCCTGGATGCCAGTGCTTATTCTCCCACCCCAGCTCAACCACCCCAGTTAGGCATAGCTCACAGCTGACTTTGTACAGCAAAGGAATGGAAAGTAGATGTTGAACGAAGGGTGCAGAACACAGGACAAGGAGAGGAAGGGGGCATGGTAGGTTCTCGCTTGGATCAATGATCAATAGAGATGGAGAAACAACGAGGATCCCCTGAGCAGTCAGGTTTACCTTCCCCCTTTTTTTCTCTTCTAAACAAATGCATTTCAAACAGGCTCAGGGAGCACCCCTGCTAACAATGACAAACGACAGCACATGGAGTTTTCTCTCTCTATTAACATAAAGTAATATAAACCGAAGGACACTAGTCTATAGAGAGAGTTAGGGGCTAATGTTCCATATCAGATGTGGACAATGTCAGGACTGAATACAGATTAGGCTGTGTCCTTCTGTCCCGGGGGGAATTAAGGGGTTGACACCATTCTAGCTGCCAAGTGTATTATTATAACATGCTGGTGCCAGGCCTGTCTTCCCTGGACTATTAACCCCACTGTCCCCACAGCACTTTCCCACTGTCCCTTAAAACCATAACACCAGATAGCCTTTTGCCAGCTTCAGCTCATTGTACTTTACCTCTCTTACCCCCTCTTTGCCCTGTTGTAAACTTCATGACAAGGCCCTCCTCAGGCCTCTGCACAATTACTATATTATACTGGTCTATGTAACCTCAGTTTATTTAATGTCTCCTACTATGATTAAACACCACAGAGCCATCAGTGTATGAAGGGGGTCAGAGTTTGATGGCTGCCGTGCAAAGTGACTGAACCTGTACACTTTCAGAGAGCAGTAGGAGTGCAATTCTGTCAGCTTGATCTGTTTGCTGATGATAGATTGCTGTCCATTTTCAGTATTGGTAAGGCTCATTGCTCATGAGGTATCAGGTGGGTGGAAAGATTATCGGAATAGCGACGCTTTGAAGACGGAGGAAGTTGAATGTGTCCTGTTGCGGTTCCGTGGGTGTTTTTCTTATGCAATCAAGTTGCTGGAAAACCTTTGTGCATATGTGCTATTTGCATGTGTGTGTGTGTGTGTGTGTGTGTGTGTGTGTGTTTGTTTGTGTTTTTATCAAGGTAAGGAAGTCTACGTCAGGCATAAATAGACACGTCTGTTTTTATGGATATATGGAGTATGTTCCATGAACTCTGTTAGAGGATTAACAAAATGGTTTTAAAGCTGCCCCGATGATCATAAAGAAACTCAGGGAGAAGCAGAGAGAAGAAAATCAGATGAAGAGGATGGATGGAAAAACACTGGTTTCCTTACAGGAGCTTTTGTTGAGTACTGATGGTCCAGACCTACAGCTTCAGTGTAATGGGTATAGGAAGGCCAGTTGGAGCAGACATGTGATTTCAGAGAAAATACAGTGAATGCAGTGGCTATTTTAACAGTCTTCCCTGGTGACTAATTAAAAATTCTGGCTGGAGTAAATACTTTCCAACATAATAGATCCTGTTCAGATTCTGACCTACAGTAGTATTTGAACTTTCTCTTTTTTTAACAATTGTCTCAGGGAGGAAGGGAGAGAAAGAGAGAGATAGAGAAACATAAGAAGTGCTGAAGTGCTGCAGGAAGGACGGTCTGTGAGTCTCAATACTTCCTTAATAGTAAAATCAAACAGATTTTTAACTGACTAAGACACATGCACTTCCTTGATTGACATGTTTGGTAACCATGGACAGCAATGTGATTTACTGTATCTAACTTGTGCTAGCAATAGTGGTGTCTTATCTATGTACCACACCCATCAGTGTGTTTCTAAGTATTGTATATTATTGTGTATATATATTATTAGGTAGTGTAGCTGTTCATGGAAGGTATCTGCTCTGCGCTGTGGATTTCACAGGACTGGAGAGACACGGTGGCCTCTGCATACAGGAGCCAGTGTGGCTTCTGTTACCACTACTGTGTTTGGGGACTTGAATTGCCACCACACGTGGAAACATATTACGCTGGGTGATGAGATGCTGGTGCTGGAAAATTCCACGCAATAATTCCTGTGGGTGTCTGTGCCATGTGAGCGATAATGTGTGGGCACAGGCTTATTTTCTCTTTAATACGGGCATGCCCGCACTGGCACCCACAGAGCCCCCGTTTGAGCTCAATAATGAAAGAAACAAGCCGTCATGGAGACTGGGGTTTGAGGTGTTGTTAAAGTCTTTGAGGTTTTCTCCCTGTGGGCCTCTGTCTGCTGCCCCGAATAAGAGGGGCTTTGTTAGATCAGCGCCAGAAGCTTTGGTGAGGCTTGTTGGACAGGCCTTTCTCTGCTGGATTCTGGGCGGGCTCGATCCTGCCTATAACCAGTCTATTTCACCTCCCATCTCACACTGTCAGACACAGAGACAGAAAGATTTCAAACAGGCAAAGGCAGACATAGGCACCAACTCTCTTTCTGAGATATTACCTGATATAGTGCTTTGATTAGCATCAGTGATGTCACAGCTATTGAGGAAGCCGAAAAAAAACGTTATTTTATATTATTTCTTATAGTTTTTTTACACTCTCCTCAGAGCGTTCAATATGTTTTGTGACCAAAAAAGTGGAGAATAGGTGGTTACTGTAAACTAAAAGTGAAGAGGCATCATTTGGTATTTTACACATCCAGTAATGTTTGTACAAAAATGTTTTTCAATTAAGTTTTTCTCTTTTTAGCTTCTTCTTCTCCCTTCTCAAACTCCTTTGAATGGTCTTTCTCTCTTTTTTTTACCTTCACCCTAGACCTGACATTGACTGACCTCCTCACTGACGTTACCACATTACCTCTGTCCAATCTAAGCATGGCTTACTGACCCATCTGTATCCCCTCTTGACCAATCAAACACGCCTGTGAGCAGCCAACAGGAAGATGTCAGCATTCCTCTCCTCTCCTGGCAGGAAGTCAATCTCCCTAAAGGCCTGCTGGGAAACGTTTTCCTCCTTCCCATCTTTTCCTTTTCCCCTCCCCTGACAAACTGTGATGAACTAGTCATTAATATGGCTGCCACTCTGCCAAACAGAGCCTTCTTTGTCAACTCTGAGTCCCATGTGAGCGAGAATTCTTCCAGATCATGTCATTCTTCATGTCCCCTCTGTCTGAATCTTCCCACCCCTGACCGCTCAGCGGTGCAGCCCTGCACAGCAGGAGCATGTCAGCCATATGTCTCATTCTTAACTTTCTCTCATTTTTCTCTTGGCCGTCTGCAGTGCCCTCTGAACTCTTGGGATAACCAGGATGTACCTGGCTGTGTTCAATTCATCTATGCTGCTGAAAGGACAGAAGACAAGCATGTTTCCATGTAGTCTTTATACATGAACAGTCTGGAGGGCAGCACGGCTTGGCAGATTATTCTGAAACATGAACCACAGAGTGGTTTGTTCACACTTAGGCTCAGGATCTGCTCATTCAATTTTCTTTTCCCCTTTTACGTGAGAGGTTTACTTTTTGTGGGAAGAGATTGGTTTAGGTTGAATAGCAGTTGTCACTGCATGGAATCAAAATAACATCAACGTCTCCACTGTCAAAGTAGGCTGCCAATTGATGTCATGATTTCTGAAAGGTGAGCACAATGGTGACTTAAGTTGTTTGAAACAGTGAAGTGACACTTCATTCTAACCCTGGCCTGTCGGAGTAAAGGTACAGTGTTACTCAGCTTTTTATAAACATTGAATAGTGCTGCGTCAAACCCAATGCTTTATGAAGAGCAGTGGGGATTTCTCAGTATTGCATCTGATGGTCAGCTATAAATGTGGAGAGGGTGTCTCTAGCCAACGGTAGTGCTTTGTGTGTGTGTGTGTGTGTGTGTGTGTGTGTGTGTGTGTGTGTGCGCGTGCGCGTGCGCGTGCATGTGTGAGTGTGAGTGCTTAGCGGGCAATAGAGGGGCTTGGGGCAGTGCCATGCCCCCTACAGTAGTTTATCTTGGGCTTGTACATGCCCCCCTTGGCGGGTCGATCCTCAGGGCGCCCTGCCCCAGCACAGCTCCATTAGCGGGTGTGCTAACCTTGCAACAATGCTGTGATACCCTCGTTTTTCATACGGCCCTCCCCTCAGCCTTCTTTCTTCCCTCAGCCCAACCCCAGGGCTTCCAAGATTAGACAGAGGTGATCGGGGCTCTCTTGTCTGGCTGTGAGAGACAGTCCACTGCCATACCACTCAAAAAACCCTCAGATGAGGAGGTTAGAAAGGAAGTCTGGTATAGTTTGTTTTCAGAAGAAGATAAGAAAAATTGACTTATTGTAGATTTTGTAACGCAGGACCTATGAACATGTTCAGGCTCTCAGCTGCAATGATAAATCCACCCATTAAACTTATCTTCTAACAGGTCAAGTACCCACTCCATATTTGCCAAGATGTTTAAGTCAGAGATTCAAGTAAAACAACAAAAAATTACTGCATAGGTTTTTGATTTGCACATTTCTTATCTATATTCATGAGCAGTCAGTGTCATTGAATCTTGATGAAAGAGCAGTTCAACCTTTCTATGTATATTGGAAAAACTCACTGCTCCCTATGTCTTCATCCTCTCATAAAAGAAACATAAAGGGAGCTGTGCTCCCCTTTATCAAAAGTGTCTTTTCAAGTGTTACAAAATTACTCCCTGCTTGCTTCTCTTCCTGTTGCCTTGTTGTCCCTCTCTTTCTGCTGTCTCTTTCTTTATCTTTAGTCAGGCGTGAGTCCTTCAAAATCCTAATTTAAGACAAGGAGCAGTAAAGTTGAAACTAGAAGGTTTTCCGTTAGTCTCTGTTGGGTAAAAACACATTCTGTGGTGTTTAAAGGTTTGACATGTGGTACAGCACTCTTTGAATTAAGGACACGAGGCATGTTTACATGTTAGTACTGAGAGCAGCTCCTCGTTCTGTAAATTAAATGCAGATGACATGTCCTGTAAAATCGATTTAAAACAAGATCTCTAATCATCATCAATCACATCATCACTGCAGAGACGGCTGCAGCAGCGCTGTCTCTTTTTTTCCATTCATGCAGATCACACTTCATGAATACATTTATCCAGGATGACCTTAATGGCCCAGTTTCATGTGGGTATAAAAAGTGTGAGTATTTAAACTCCGAGGTTAAATAAGGCCTAGGGCATCGAGACAGATACGTGCTTGGAAATGATATTGAGATTTTAAACCCAGTGAACACCTTATCAGTTTTCCACGTTTTGGTATTCCTTCTTAATGACCTGCTTCCTTTTACAGGATAGTAATTCAGGATCCCCTAACTCACAGCTGTGAAAACTGTGATATCCTCCGACATTTCACCTCAGTTCTCTGATGAACTTTAGCCCTTGAAGGATTCACAAACGGTCACTGTGTCAAGGTTTCTGCTCAGTATTCCTCAAGTTGCAAACAGATATGAGACAACAAATTTAGACTAGGAGTGGTGCATTTTGTGTCGCTGGGCTAGGGAGGTAGATTCCCATCAGTACTCTGCATACTCAGAGCTATTTATCTGGGTAGCTAAGCAGTCATCCATTCTTTCCTGTCTCACTGTCTTCTTGCATGCTTTTTGTGTATCAGTGAAAAAGCTTACTGCCTCCTCTTCTTGGCAGGTGTTTTGCAGCTATGCTCGCTGCGTCTCCGTACATAATCAATCTACGCAAAGCTTTTGAAGGCGGCAGGAATAGAGAAAGCAAGGCCCGCCTGCCTTCCTAACGCGCGCGGATGATTAAATGGATGTAATGTGTATTCCTGCCCGTTTTGGCCTCACTGTATTTTTTGTTGCATGTCTATTCATCCCAGACACCACCGTGATCCATCATATGCACTGCTGATGGATATCCATGCCCTTCCTAAGCTGCCCTGGACACATACTTATTGTATCCTTTTACTAAGGTGGAGTGATGAACTCATGTGGCCCTGGTACTACAGTGGCAGATACTCAATAGGTGAATGAGCGAGGGGGTTATAAAAAGCTGAATTACAGCACACGATACCCAGCGCATTGTAGAGCCGAATGCAGGAAGAAAGAAGAATGAAAAGACATGAATAACATGACAAATCAAAGTGATCTGGAATGGGAAAATCTCAAAGGAATTACATGGTTGTTACAATTCTTTACTTGAGCAGGATGAATGAATTAGTTTCTTTTTTTCCGCCACTCAGGATTGTCTGTGATAAAACATTCAATCAGAAGTAGCCCTGGGTGATACTATTTTAGTGCTGGGTGCAGTCCTGCATTCTTCTTTCTAGGGAATTTAGCCTGATTTATGGTGAAGCCTGTGCTACATAGATGAGGGTTTTCCTGCTGGTATGATATTTCCATGCATGGCTATAATGAAGGACTCCAGCACACAATTAAAAATTTGTCATTGAAATGATAAAAGAACTAATTAGAGCTAGACTCATATAGAGCTTTGTGATTTGTAAAAATGCACCACCATCTATTAATCTTCATATTTTTTTTTTTTATACATTAAGCATTTTTTCGTTGCTGCTGTATACAAAGGAGATGAATTGGGACTAAGCCTTTTATCTGAGGACTCGCCACCCACTAGATGTTATCAATAAAATAATCATATCTAGATGAAACACTCAGATCTCTGTGCCTTTCACACAAGAAAACCCTTTCAATCCTTTAGGCGCTGGATTTAGCACATGTATCTGACCCTATATCGTCCACAACTATTACAAATAGTGGAGAAGAGAAGGCAAAATCTAATATTAGTGTGCTGTCTCCATCTTGAATGCACTGTTTAAATTTAAAAGAGGAGAAGCACCCTCATCAGCTTCAAATGTAGATGTAAGCCCCCTAATAAGGAGGCTTACGGAGCGACGAGAGAGGGCCACACAATGAATTAGCTCCTGATTATTTGCTATCATGCCGGTATAATCTTTTATAAGCTGCCTTTTTGCTTAACCCTGTGCCGAACCTTGCTTTTACCCATACTGATGGGGTGACCTGACTCACTTCTCTCCTGCTTGAAGGCATTAGCTGAACTGATAAAGGGAATGGTATGGAAAGAAAGAGGGGGGATAATACTATTGTGTATGCAGAGGAATTAGAAAGAGGAGAAAATCCTTTTTCTTTCACACTGACTTTGGAAAGAACGGTCTTTATGTATGTCGACTGCCCTTCGCAGACGGGCCACTCGTTCATGTATGTACTGTATGTTGTTCCATCTGGGGGGTTTCCACAAGGACCTATATGAGGGTGAGAAGGTGATGAGAAGGACAGGTGTGATTGGCAGAGCACCCAAGTGACCTCGGTGTGCCCTGGAGAGTGTGGTGCCTATGTGGGCACAGGTGTGGTTGGCACTGAGCTGCTGTGTAACAGCGTGTCCCATGCAGTCTCACCAGCTGGTGTGCCTTGGCAAGGAGCCGTGTCCTTCCCCTCTTCTGCCTTCGTGGCTGCAGATGTATAAAGTGTGATGACTTAATTCTTGCAGGCTGTGTTTAATTAAACAGCTCTGATAGGGGTATTGATCAAGATAGTACAAAATCCATCTTGAAATTTTTATAGTCTCCCAAAGTAATGCACATATTACTAGTGTAAAGTGGTGTGTGATGGCTGCCCCAAAGTCCAAAAACAAAGCTAATCAGTTTTTATGATATGTGACAAATGCATATCATAGCAAGAGAATATGTTATTTGTTTTGTTGATCAATTAATTGATTAAGCCATTGATTGTTTCAGCTCTACAGGTTACTGCTTGGCGACACTCAAAGTTCTTGTTTAATGGAAACATTTTGCAACAATGTTAAGACTCAGATTTTCTCACCCAGTTTCTGCCCCACAGCTTCCCGCCAGTGTTTTCCATATACTAGACATAGGGATACCATTAATTATGGCACTAGCAATTAATGACTTTTACAGGGACATTTGTTCCGTGCCTGTGTGTTTTTTTTTTTGTGAAAGACACTATCAAAGTGGGATAGTCATTATACAATGGCAGTCCAAGTGTAGTACATCAGAGATTTAAAATGTCCACAGGGGATTGCCTCTTTGCTAAAGACACTCCTCACATCTAAAACTTCAAGGACACCCTTTAATTTAAAGATCTGCTATAAATGATTAATTTAATATTGATGAATATTTAACATTTCTTAATAAATTATTATGTATGCTATCAAGCACTACATGTATCTGCATAAGCAGGACTGTGAGCTCTTTGGATGGCTGGCTCTTCCGAGCATGTGTATCTGCCGTTTGTGTATGTGTGTGCCCCATTGTGTGAGTGTGTGTGCGTATGTGTGTGTGTCCATGTGTGCACCGCGGGAATTGTCTTGCTCCGGTTGTATTTTGACATTTGATTTATGTTAGTGTGAAACCATTTTCATGCAAGCCATTATGCAATCTATAAAAGCGAGCGTGTGGTTTTCACTGAGCATGGGGACCTGCTGCCGCATCGCTGGCATACCAAGTGGCTCTTCTTCGTAAATTTCATTACACTATAGACACTGCTGCAGCTCTGACCATAAGCTAAAGGTGCCATTGGCTAATGAAGGGGGAGGCTGCGGCTAAGTGTAGATGGATGCTGGCATCACCGTTGTGGGGTGTTATAAATATGTGTGCATATTTCTGAGAGAAATGAGAGCAGACTGACATTGTTGCTGTGTCCGAGATGTGACTGCACTTTACTGACTTGTAAAAAAAACAATATCCATCTGCTTAAATAAAAGGGGTGGGGAAGAAAACCAATGAGGGAAAGATGGAATAATTGTATTGATGGAGTGTCAAGCAGACCCTCCCAAAATATTCACTTGAGGACTCATCGTGATTATAAATTTCAAAAAGTATTTACTCACTAACCCACTTCTAGAAAGTGCTTTGGCTTTGTTAACAGCTATACAGTTTGACCTATCAATATTATCAAGAAAATTAAAGTATCATGAAATATTTAATTAATCTAGATGGTCTAACAAGTCATTGTGTTGAAATTAGCTCAAGGAATGTTCTTCTTTTTATATTTAATTGTTGGGAGGGTTTAATATGTACCATGCTGAATAAGATTAAACTGCTCAGAAAGATAAAGAGAGTGGCCAATCACTCTGCATTTAGAAACAGACAAAGAGAACCTCAGCTGGAAAACGGCCCAAGGATAGGTAAAAAGAACAGAGAGGGAGAGAGATACATCTCTTTCCCCAAATGACCTTGAATCATGACCTGAGGTTCATTTAGATACTTTGGTTGTGCTCTTTGTCTCTCACCCTCTCTGTCTTTCTTCCTTTGTCCTTCTCTGTTTTGCTTTTTCACGTGTGTTGTGCATGTTGTTCTCCTTTTTTAAATATTCATTTTCTAATGTTTCCAGCGATTCATATGTAAATAAAAGTTGCTTTGCCATAACAGGGATTACTTTTCTTCAATTTTCAAATTTTTCTAATAGGCACTTTTTAAAATCTACTTTTAAGCATATTCTTGGCATTGTGTTAGTTTGTGTAAACATGCCGTTGAATTGAGATTAGATGGAGATGTTGGGCTTTGATTGCTCCGGTGCATCATTCCAACAGAGCTCTATTGTAAACCCTGAACAACACCACTACTCCAAAGTGCATCTTAATACTATACTAGACTCCTTTAAATCAGTTTAAAGTCGCCTACACAAGCCTCCGGCCTATTCATCTACACTCCAATCCCTTCATGATCCTGAAAAGAGATGCCTTTTACATTTAAAGGCAATACAATGACAATTAGATTATGGTGGCTGCACTTTGGTCATCCATGCGGCTGCTCCGACCCCAGTGATTGGTTAATCTCTGGCTGCGTGGCTCAGCTGGGAGGCAGAGGTGGTGCTCATGGCAGCTCCATTGTTCAGTGGAGAACTTCTTTATGTGCAGCTGGTGTTGCCTCTGATGTGATTTGGCCTTTCTCTCCTCCTCAATTTGGATGATAAAAAGCTTCCCTTTAGGGGCTGACTGGAGTGGCTCATAGGCCTGTTGAGGGATGAAAATTTGAGGAAAGCGCAATTGGAAAGACTTGGAGGGGCTGATTGCCCCTGCTGATTCTCTCTTTAAATCTGACATCACTTGCAGGTGGAGTTAACATATTGTTTTACCAACCATGAGCAATTTCCCTACTGATTGAATTGATAATATTCTGTCAGTGAGGATCTGGATGGAAAGCGTTTGGCACTCTTTCTGCGTTCCAAAAGCAGACAAAGATCAAATAAAAAAAGTGTACAGACCAGATAAAACGACAAGCACTAGTTTTTAGTTTAGTTTTGTGTCTCCAGTGAGTCAGTCCTTATCTACAGTTCTCCCTGTCCCTGTGTCTCTATCAAAAAAATCTGGTGAAAAGAAATAAGGCCTCCTTTCTGATGCTCTACATTTACACGCTCCTTCTTACACACACCTCCACTCCAGCAATACCACAAGATAGTGATAAGAAAGCGTTCTCTTAACCACCCCCTTCGGTTAGGTCACCATTTCCCCATTACTTACTCAGTATCATTTCACTGTGGTTGGGAAGCAAAAAAGCCCCGTAAACAGTCTCAAATAAACCACATATAACTGACTCTCCCTCTTCAGTTGTAGAATATTGTTTCTTATGCAACCCATGAGGCTTTCTTAGATTGGCTAAGCATCTGCCTGTGGTGCTATTTTGTATCTGGTGCAGGCTGTTCTTCCTCTCCTGTCAAACATGCAGCAGAACACATAGGCCTGCTGTCAGAGAGTATTTTCCAGCAGCCAAAAGGTTTTAAGATAGAGAGATAGAAGAATCCCAGCATTCAGCCCGTTTGCTCCACACTTCTCAGAGCTCCGTGGTACGTGGGATAGGAGCTGTCTGACAAGACCACCTCTCCTGCCAGACTCCGAGAGAAGGTGGGGGAGGATGAAAGGAGAGGTGAGAGGGAGGGAGAGAAAGAGAGTGAGAGGAGCCTAGAGACTGTTTCCCTAATCTTTATGTATTAACAAAAACAACATATTCACTCAAGCTTGCCAAAGCTTTCACAATCTCCTGAAGGAGGAGAGTCTTGGACAGGATTTGTTTACCTATCCGATAGAGATTGTGTGTGTGTGTGTGTGTGTGTGTGCGCGCGCACGTGTGTGTGATAGAGAAAGTGAGTGTAGCATGACTCTTTATTGGTTTGAGTGTGTCGAAGTTTACGTCTATCAACATGCATGTGTTGTGTCCAGACAGTTGAGTTTGAGACTGTAATTGGTTCATGTTTTTGAACTCTGTGCTCTCTGAATGGCGTCTAGGTAGCAACGGTGTATGAATTTTTCATCGCAGGGAGCAGCCGCAGCTCCTCGCTCCTCTCCGGGCAGATCTGTGTTTGTCTAAACTAAACTTGGGGTGACATAGCATCTGCATCTGGGTGTCAACAGGAGTGTGAGAGTGTGGGAATTCATTACCGCCCCAATCCCTCAGCCTCAGTGTGTCAGCTCGGGATACTTGATGCAGCTCAACCTTGTATGTACAGTAGCTATAGCACATTGTGCTGTTGCTCCAAATCACTGTCATTCTTTCCCTAATGGGCAATAGATTTTTCTAGCCACTCTATTTACAAAATAATTACGTGAAGAAATGAATTGTATCCCTGATGAAAATATGTATTTGATTTATTCTGACACACACACATTTCCACCTCTCTTGCTTTGATTATATCTCCCTCCTTTTCTGCCCAATTGCACTTCTTTTTCTCTCTAACCTTTTCTCTGGCGGTGGTGATTCTCTGGGGCTCCTCATGTTATCCAGTCAGTTGATAGTGTATGCCTCCATGCATCACAGCTCCTAAGCTGTGATTGAAACATCAGACAAGGAGGACAGGGCCCTAGAGATGCTCCCGACCTGACACCAGCTCTCAGCGCCAAGTTTTATCATTCCCGGTGCCTGGCTCCCACACACATCAGGTATGCTCCACAGCACCAATGTATATTAATCAATGACAATATGATTACCTCTGAATGGGCCGTATACATTATTTAAAGCAGTGTCCCCTGGCTTACAGTGCGTCTGACTTTCAAATTAAACTCGGAGTCAATAATTAATGTTGAGATTAACTGAGAGCGCCATCAGGGGGCAGGTGTTGAGAGCACATGTATGTTGTCTGTGTGAGAGAGTGGGAGAGCGACAGGGAGAGAGACATTGTGTGTGTGTGTGTGTGTGTGGATGTGTGTACACCAATGTGTATACTTTTGACATGGAAGCAGTCATGGTTTAGGAGCGATCATGATCTTGGCTCCATTCCCTTAGGGGATCATCTCTAATGTTTTCAGGCAGAGGCTACAAACTTCCTCACTTGTGTTTGGACAGACAACGTGCCCTTCCTCTACCAGACATGTGGATGACACTAACAGAAGTGGAGGAGATGGTTAGATTTAGTTTTTTCTCAAAGTGACATGAGCTGAAGAGTTATCTCCATCTCTCAGAGGCAGGGGGTCATACTGTCTGAGCGAGAGCCTGGGTTTTCTCACACGTGGTTGGACTCTGCACGTTTCAAGGCTCCTGAAATCTGTCTGGGTGATAAGCTGCCAGTGCAGAGGGGAACAGCAGATAGGGCTTTTAAAGCAGTTCAACTGGACTGGAGAGCTTCTGTCTGCCTGCCAACAGCCTGATTACTCAATCCAGCTTTTCTGTTGCTCCCAATCTGCCCAAAGAGCTCCTGGGGTTGGGCCTCACGGCTACCTGTCAATACCTGATACTGGCATAAACACTGCTGCTCCACAAAGACTGTGCCCGGAAGGTTACAGGAAGTGTAATCTCATATAGCAACACCTTCGGCTCTAAACAACCTCAAACCCAGCAGCCGAATAGAAAAAGGCTACCAATAAACTTTCAGTATTGACACTCACAGCTTACTGTTGTAGAAATAGCAAGCAACAGTTAGCCAATTTTAACAAAAACGTGAATACAGAAACGCTTTTGACTACAAGAGGCCAACAAATAGCGTAATGGACTGCACACAGTAGAACAAAGCATAGCTGCCAGTTTGATGACTGTGTGCAAGTGTTTTCACTGACATTTCTCCAGACCTTGGTGGCTGTGAACAGAGGTGTAGCTTCACTCATTACAGTAAGTGCAACCTCAAACTCAGCAATATAGGAAAAAAAAGAGCTAAATTACAACCTAATGCCTCAGTTACATTTTTGCCATAATAACCCTTTGAGAAAAGCTTTTTTTAAGGAACTTTAAGATTTTTTTTGTTTTTTTATGTTTAACAAAAGGGTATAGTTTTTTTATCTTCATTTTACCTTTATGCTCATTTGCAAGTGCAACTCAATAAACTGAGCAGGAGTTTATGAAACTGATTGCCCCTCAGCCTGTGAGGTCTGCAAATCAGAAGGCAAATGAAAAGGATAGAAAAAAAAAAGATTATTTAGCATATTATGGGAAAACTGAATTACAATTCATCCTTAGAAGTCACTGACGGAAGGCATGCTCTGTGTCAACAGTTCAACCTGCAATTAAAGGCTGACCATCTCAGTCAGTGGCAGTCTGTTAGATAGCAGCAGTCAGTCAAACATGATACACATAAATCTTTTGAGAAAACATCCATTATGATTCATAGTCATTTCATTACCTGCACAATTACAGGGCTCAGTGCCGTAATTTAAGTAAATGGAGTTTGGCTTTTGGAAATATAGACTGGGTTTAACAAACAAATACTCTCGACATGTACACTACCGTTCAAAAGTTTGGGGTCACATTGAAATGTCCTTATTTTTGAAGGAAAAGCACTGTACTTTTCAATGAAGATGACTTTAAACTAGTCTTAACTTTAAAGAAA